>JAFVLL020034497.1:0-32007 GCA_021397915.2 Tor tambroides
CCTCTTTCCTTCCCTCCTCCTTTAAGGTCTCAGATTTGTGTTGGGTTAAGTCTTGCTTGCTTAACCTTTCAGGTTCTATTACTTCTCTTGGATCTTTGGCCCTCCCCGCTGTCTCCACTGTTAGCCTCTGCTTAATTTTTCCCTGACTCACCTCCTGAGATTTATTGTCACATTTGTTATCATCTTCCTTGTCGCTCTCTTCTTTCTCCTCCTCCTCTTTCACCCGTTTTTGATGCCGTTGTGCCTCTAAACTGAGTTCTAGACTACCTGCAGGTGACAGCATTCGCTTACTTCCTCCAGCACCGAGCTGCCCACAGCTGTCATCAGATGAAGCACCTGCTCCATGCTCGAGAGGGAGCGGCAAGGGAATATAGCTCTTGGGAATAGGTGAGGGCAGCCTAAGGTAAGATCTCTGAAGCTTGTCTTCCTCCAGCTTACCCATGATTACCATAGCTGTGCAGCAGACTGGATGTTGTGTTGTGGCTAAAATTTGTGAGATGGTTGTATACATGGCACTAGCATAGGTAGGAATGTGAGTCTGTAAGCGCACAGGTACTACAAGAGACACCACTGGCATAAGCTGTTGAAGGCAAGGGGCAATCACGGGATGGGGGTTGTGGCGGACAACTAGCTGCTGTTGTGAATGACCAGGAGTATGCAAGGAGGAAGGTGATGACCTAGACTCACTGAAAAGAGGCCCTGAGGGGACCTGAATAGTCAGACCACCTGGCATGGGAAAGCAAACAGCCTGAGCAACATCACTTGATTGTTGCGGGAATAAAGTGGTGAGTGGCTGAAGGGGTAATCCCAGGTGCTCTACATATTCTATGGGTCTTGGATGTGGTGGAGGGGGCTCACTGTGAAGGAAGGCTTGCTGAAACATCTGGGTAGAAACAACTGCTGTTGTGACTGGAAGGAATCTAGACAGCTGACTTGGGGAATAAAAATCAGGGTTTGCTTGTTGTAGGGGGAAAACTGCTGGTGGGAGTGAAAGAGGGGACTGGAAGAGCTGTAAGGTCTTCCCTATATGCTCTGAGCTAATCCTTGAGCTCCTGCCTCCCATTCTATGCTCTGTGAATGTGAACGGAGGATGACCTAGGTAGGACTGGCAAACAGCTGAGATGCCAGGTTTAGTACATGGCTCCTCCTGATCAGGTTCACCAAGGGTTCCGTGCCTCACCAAGAGACATTTCCTCCTCTCCTTCCAAGTAGCAGAAGTGCGCTCTTGAGAGAGGGAGCCATAGTCAAATGACTTACTTCTTGTTTCCTCTACATGTGCAGGGTGTGGAGGACTTGCAGTTGCCTGTTCAGAGGTTGAGCGGCGCATCTCTCTGTGAGATTGATGGTGCTGATGGAGACTTGATGGAACAGTCAGCATGTGAGAGCCTTGGGAGCTCCAGGTACAACTTTGCATCTCAGAGTCTGGCCTTCCGGATTCCTCAAAGGATGCAGATCTACTGGAGGCATGGGAAACATTACTCTCTTGGCTTGGGCTGTGTGGCAAGGATACTGACTCAAAGCTAGATTCTCCTGATGACTGGGCTGCCTCAGCCAAACGGAGACGCTTCTTCTTTGGCGGTAGCTTCTCTGCAGGGAGCTGAGCCAGACTTTGGCTACGCTGAGGCCACTGGAATTCCTCCACCTTCTCTGACTCTTTAGAGGTGTAAGTATTTGCTGGATGAGAGACCATCTCGGTATCTGGCTCCTCTGTAACCAGAATTTCTGGCACTTGAATGTTGGGTTGACGGATTAACCGGGATGTTGAGATTGGTTTTGTCTCATGTGATGGCTCGTGTTCTGGCTCTGCTTCCTGATTTGCCATAGAGATGCTTTCCTGTTTTTCAAAGGATCTGGTATGCTGGATAACAGAAATTTCTTTCCAGGAACTCCTTTTTTCTACCTCACTTTGTGAAAGGCCATGAGGTGTGCCCTGATTATCAATACTGCCTAGCATTGATGGAGGCTGGGTGCTGAAAGACACTGCTGTTGGACCTGGACTGGGAGGGTCTTCTTCAAGACTTTCTTCTTTTTTTTTCCTCTTGCGCACAGCCATGGCCATTGCTTTGAACTTGTAGCTCATAATCTGTGGCTGATTCTCAATAAAAGAACTGCCTTCCTCACTTTGCAGACCGTGTGGAGATTTACTCATACATCCTAGTCTGTGTGCAGTGTAAGAGTCCTGCTTATTCGAGCGAGTCCCACAAATTTCACACTCATAAAGGTGCAATTCCTTGTCTTGCTTCTTTCCTGATTCTATTTCTTTCAAAGTAGAAGAAGGACCTGCATCCTCATTAATGAGGTCCACTCCAACTGGCACCTCAATAGCAGGTTGGCGTCGTAACATTCGTTGATGTGGCCCAATCCTCATTTCAGCTGCTATGGCCTGCTGATCATCAAAAGAATGACTTAGACGAAAGCCGTGTGAAGCTGTATCTGAAGTATTACGAGAAGATGGCACTGATTGACTCCTATAAAGAAGAGCACTGGAGCTCTGACCAGTCAGTGTTTCTGTTTCAGCCAAGTATGAGCCAGGTAATTCACTTGCAAAACTACCAGGAATAAGTTGAACAGCGGAGCCACAAGAGCCTGGGGCATCCGCTTTTGGTTCAAAAACACAGGGTTCTTTGGGTGAAGAGAATTTTACAGACTCAATGCTACTTCTTCTAGAGAGTGAGGAACGTCTTGGTTTGACACTATCAATTTCACTTGTATCCACCACGGCTTCATTTATAGTAATTAGCTTAGTTATATGCTCAATGACTTGTGTCTTAGGAACAGTGAAAGGGATTGATTTTTCCTGTTGACCTGAAGATGATGATAATTGCAGTTGTTGATGTGAAATTCTTTGCTGCTGTCCTAGGCGTCCATACTTTCCTAGAATTATCTCAGCATATGTTTTAGCACTGGCATTTGGTGGGCTCACTTGGGAGAGCTCAGCACTCCCAGAACTGGAAAAATAGCCAGACTCTGTGCTCCCCTTGCTGCCGGGACCCAGCGAAGATCGAGTTTCATCTGAAGATGCTCTGGGAGCTCGCTTCCTCTCACTTAGCCTCATTGCTAACCTTTGCTTGACCGCCTGTGAATCCTCAGTTTGGGGACTCTCCTCTATAAATGACAATTCCACTTTACTACTTTTTTTCAGAGTTGGCCTGCCCTGTGAGGTAGATGGTTGGTGTTGCCCCGTCTCATCCTCAGAACCTGAACTCTCTCCTTCCGTACCCTCCTCTTGCTCATCTCCCAAGGCTCCACCTTCCGGACCGATGAAACTGGTCTCTTCTCGACTTGAGGCCATGCCTGCTTTTATTCGATGCGCATGGGATTTGCGGTGTTTGTACAGGTTGCTTTTGGTCTTGAAGGAGAAGCCACATGGGACACATGGATAAGGTCTCTCTCCAGTGTGAGATCGGATGTGTTTTTGGAGGACGCTAGGCTTAGCACAAGGCCGGCCGCAGTATGTGCACACATATTTCCCTGGTTTTTGGGGTTTACGTTCTCGTCTACATGGGGTGCCTTCCTGTGATTCCACATTGGGCAGAGACTGAGTTTGCTTAACATTATGAATTTGGGGAGATGGATCTCCCAGGGCAGAACAGCTGCCTCTTGAAGGACCAGGTACTTCTGAAAGCTGCCAAGATGACCCACCCACCTGTGACTGTTGCTGCTGCTTCTGCCTTTGGAGCATTTCAAAGCGTTTTGGCTGCCTGTGTTGAAGGCGGCCATGTGATCCATGGACAGATTGCGAGGTAGCTTGTTGCTGTAACTGAGGCAGCTGTGCTGCTAACAAAGACTCTGATGGCTGCTGTTGCCCACCAGACCGCTCCCCATCGGCCGACTGCTTTTCCTCCGCCTCCATAGGATGTGGGGAGGAGGCCTCAAGAACGCAATGGGAGTGCTGCTTTGAGCACCAATCTGATAAACATCATTGCATAAATACTCTTCCGACAGGAAAAAGTCTTTACGTTCGCTTTAGGGGGCTAATTGTATTATGCCATAATTAATATGAGATACCGGATGGTGTCTTAACTGAGAAAGGCATAATTAAACAGTGTCAGTATGCAGCCGCCATATATGTGAGTGCTGGTTGTGTGTTAAATGTCGCCTCTCCTGTTCACAAATAGCCTTGGTGAAATTCATCTTTGTGTGTCTTTTGGGCTGATGCCTGGCAATGGGGCTTGACAAAGAATGTCTCGAGATGCTTTTGAGGCACTTTCTCTGCTGATATTGAATAATTCTTTAAGACCTATTTGTCTCCCATCTTCAGTCACATATTAGAACTTCACTGGCCCTGCAGACACACAGAAACATAAAAGAAGTGGTTAGTGTTGGTTAAGCTATTCAGTAATGCAGCAACCAACTACTGCTTAGCTCATTTTATATGATTTAAATCAATCAACTTAAGATTAATTTGCAAATCATATATTCCCATTCCTGATTCTAAATTGCTATAAGAGAACTCCAGACAGATAATTCTTTAAAACACTCTAGTGGGAAACGAGACATGCTACTTGTTTGCTTCATTTAATTGACCTATATCGTTTCTCTTTTAAAATTTCAAGTTGTTCCTTGCACACACAAGTTGAGACTGAACATTTAACCTTAGCATTGTAAAAAGCAGCTGTGACAAGATGTCATCCCTTCAGTAAAAACAAAAATGAATGAAAGAAGAAACATAGCTTAGAAGCTGATTTTGTCCATGTGCACACATCACACAAAACACTATGACAAGCCAGGAGTGCTAGGTACCATCTCTTTAGTGAATTTTCAAGATTATTCCACAAAATGAACACTGTGGGTAAAACTTATTCCGGTAAAACTTTACAATAAGGTTCATTAGTTCACATTAGTTAACTACTTTAGATAACATGAACTAAGAATGAACAATACTTCTTCAGCATTTATTAATCTTAGTTAATGTTAATTTCAACATTTACTAATGCATTATTAAAATCAACAGTTGTGCTCATTAACAGTTAATGCACTCTGAATTAACATGAACTAACAGTGAACAATTGCATTATCATTAACTAACATTAAGAAAAATGAATAAATACTGTAATAAATGTATTGCTCATTGTTCGTTCAGGTTAGTTAATACATTAACTAAAATTAACTAATGGAACCTTATTGTAAAGTGTTACCCTTATTCCTTACCCGCAAGAGGTAAATCAGTCAAAGACCACGTTTTAGGCTGTATTTTGAGATGGACAGAAATTCCACAAACAGTTTGTATAGTTTATTTCTGAACATTTTGTGTTTTTTCAACTCTCTAAGAAGAAAAGATCTGTCAGAAAAATGGTCATTATTTTTTGTGAATAAATTCAGGGTTCCAGGTTTCTCATTAAACTGGAAAAAATTCTCTTCTTAATTAGTATTTAAGGCTTGTTGTTCTCAAGTAAACAACTTAAGACTTTTTTTTTTGTTGTTCAAGGAAAATATCTAGAATTAACTTTAGCCTATAAATTAAGCCTAAATTTAACAACAAGAAAAATATACTTAATTTAATATAGGCTATACTCTCTGTAAACAAGTCTTAATATCTTACACAATTTTGCTTGCAGTAAATTTATATTGGGTAAAATTTCACTGGAAAACAACAAAAATTTGTGCAATTATTTACTGTTTCAGTGAGGTGCCTTACATATTTTCCATATGTTCACAAAAACTATAGCATCTTAGATTTCATAACTTGGTGTTCACTGAGGGAAAAGCAGTGAGGAGAAAAAAAAAAAAAAACAGCTTTCCTCTTGAAATAACTTGACAGATTCTTGACTGAGTTTGCTTTCTCAAACAGCTGCTCCTGGCTGAGTGATGCGCAACAATTTAATGAGCGTTCTCAGAGCAGAGGTAGGCTTTGGTTACACAGTGTTTTTATCATCAGCAAGCAATTATAGGAGATATAACAATACTAAGACCTTTATCATTATTCATGATAAAATAGGTATATATTTGACTGCAAAAGGACTGAACCACAAATTTATAATGAATTCACCTGATTTGCACAGGGTTTTTACTGCGAATGGGGTGTACAGTTTATTATAGAAATACACTGTTTGGTTGTTTGAATTTCTATCTGGATTTATACAAACCGATGTAAACTAAAAGGGCAGAGAGAGACAAACGTAGATAGGAGACTGTTGTTATCACTTCATAACGGATGTCTGTTCATACATCAAAAATAAGTGTAAGACAGCTTAATAACCTCTGACACGTTATTGATGTGACTCTTAAACAGGGCGATTTAGAGGGTTTCAGATGGGGAGAGCATTATGTGAATTATTCATAGCTGTCTATGTGCAATGCACTGGACTGGGAGACCCTCTATTACGACATTTTCAAGCAGATAGAAAATACTGAAGGAAGTTTGCACATGCTCAAACACATACACAGATCTCCAATCATTAATATTCCATCTCTGTGATCACAAAGCAGCAGACCAAAAAAAAAAAAAAAAAAAAAAAAAAAGACCAGATCAGACTTTTCATATCGTCATTGGCATTGAAAAGTGACCTCAAGTCAACAAGTCTTGGTGATTTCCGGCTCCATTTCTTTTCTAGAAATAAGTATTTATTTAATATTTGCTTAATTATGTCTAAAACCTCACTCGAATTATAACGATGATACTGAAATTGCCCAACAGAGAGAGAGAGAGAGAGAGAGAGAGAGAGTGTGAGAGAGAACGAGGCTTTGGCATGAGAAATAATGTGGAAGAGTAGGGTATGGACTGTGCGTAGGCAGCAGAAAAATAAATAAATGCTGGACCATGAACACTGGAGACCTAAAGAAAAAAAAAATACTACTTTTTGTCAGTCTTTCTGTAACAGACTCATGTAACATCAACAACAGTGAGAAAACAAAGCCAGGCAGAGGTCAAATGAAGGATGAACTAAATACACAAGGAGAATGTGACAAAACATGATGCAAGATACTCTTTCTTCATTCTCTTGCTCCCTCTCTCAAACATATGGACCTACAGCTGGGACCTCCTCAAACTGACAAACAGACAGTGCTACACTGACACTTCACAACACCATCCTACTTCCTATTTTGTAATTTACATGCATGTTAAAAGTGAAAAATTTTTTTTTAATAAAAAACAAAAAAATACTACAAATAATCCAACAGACAAGGGTGACTTAATTAACCATTTAAATACACCTAGAAACCACCTAGTATATCCCTATAGCATTTCAGCATATAGCAATGCGCTAAAAACATTTTGATAACTGCCCACAACACAGTATGGTAATAATAGTTTTGAAAAGGTAAGCACCATCAACATTTACTTTATATCTAGTTAATATTAATCTTGCACAAATATTGAAAAGACACTGAAATTCAAGGAAAAAACAAACAAACTGTAATTTAAGTTTGGTTTCACTTTCAAGATTTGCTGGCATGGTAATCCGATCTGGATCATGAACTAGTAAACCAGTCTTTGCATGTTGAAAGTCTCACATATTGTGAAGAAAACGTAAAAAAAAAAACATGCTTGAGTATATGAAATAATAAAACCGTCAAGCTTTTTCTTAGAATAGCCCACAGACGCTTTTAGACAGGAGTGGAAAAACACGTTTTAAAGCTCTCCCATCTTGCTTTTTCTCTGCCTCCCACTGTCCTAGAGACAACTCGGCAGATTTGATAACAGAAATGTCACCTTGTTTGTCGTATGTTAATTGCAACACCAAGAATGATATAAATATCTCCCGACTGGATGCGGTTGGCTCGTTTCTAGTGGTTTCCAGGTGAGCTGACCCTGCTGGTGTAGAACATGGGCTCTTTAATGGAGTTGAGAGTAGACTCGAGGACTCTAGAGGCCACGTGGCGGCTTGTCAAGATTGTAGTAAATAAGGAGACCATCTTGATTCAAGGAGCTCATTTTGTCTAATGCTTGCATAATTACAAACAATACTTACAAAACCGATGGCAGTGCGCTGGCTTTTAAGTGATCAGAATAATCCAATCACACGGTATATGAAGACAATAACTCATTGTCTCCATCATGTCAGGTCCATTAAAATGGTGTTTTTTTATTATTAGTTGTGCAGAATGACGGATAAAGAGTTAGCGCTTCTCTTTCCAGCTCTTACTCTTGGCAACCTGGCTCCGGTTCCCATGGAGACAGGCCTACAGCTAGCCACGGCAGATGGAGGGTGAGCTGGAGGTCTAAATTTGTCCCCCAGCATCCTATCTGAGTGTAGTGGCACACAGGCAAGAGGAAGTAGATAAACAGGCTGACCTCCGCACGCCAGTGGCAGCATCTCATGACCCCACGTGTCCCCTCGCTGAGACCTCAACATGTTCATCAAAGACAAACCGGAGGAGGCGGTGCCGCTGGCCCACGCCGCCAGAAGGCCCCTCCTGAATGTCACACCGCAGGAGTCAGAGGCACACCTCACCACCCCGTCTGTACTGGCACAAACATCAACGTTCAGTAAAGATCATGGGGGGAAAGACATCACGACCCCTCTGAATCGTGCTGGTTATCGTCCCTGTCCAACATTCTTTCCTTGCGACGAAATAATCACCGGTGACTTGTTCGACTAGAAAGATACACTACACAGATTTGTTTACAGAGTAATAGGCAGCCAGTGTGAGAATTATTTTCTTATGCAAGTCAGTCAGTTGCAAATCACCACAAACTATTTATGTATAGTTGACCGTAAAAGCATAGAATTACATCTTGTGACTGTTTTCAGAACAAGGACCTCACGTGGACGTCCACATGCCACACCCTGTCACAGGCCTGCAGTCTGTTGCCTCGATGAAATTTGCATTTGTGTGGACACCACCAAAAAAAAAAGTTTGCTCTAAATTGGAATAAAAAAATGAGCTTTCCAACTTTGTGTGAACATTGAATTTGGACAAAAGAGTACAACAAATGAATAGGCTTTAGGATTTACGATAACAAAAAAAGTTATGCAGTACAAAAGGAAAATAATAAATCAATCAAATCAAAACAAGAAAAAAAAAATTAGAGAGCACCATTCAAAGAATTAGGGTCAGTAAGATTTTTTTTTTTAAATTAAAGGGGACCTATTATGCAAAAATCACTTTTAAAAGGCGTTTGAACAGTTGTGTGGTTGCAGTGTGTGAAAACAACCAACCTATAATGGTAAAAATCCACCCACTCATTTATTTATAATCTAATAAAATCATAAACAGTCTCTCAGAACGAGCCGTTTCAGATTCTCCCTCTGTTCACGTCACCGAGGGGGAAAAGTCCCGCCCATTAGTGACGCTGCCCTATAAGCATAGACACAGCCCTGAGTGAGAAGCTGTGATCCACCTCCGCCATTAACGTTACTGATTACTGTAGCTGCTGGAGATATACAATGTCAGCGCCAAAGAGGCTTTTCAAGTGTTGTGTTTTGGGATGCACTAATGAACATAACGAACATAGTCCCCATAATCTCCCCTCATCTGAGCCGCTGAGGATACTGTGGTTAAGTTTCATTGTCTAAGGAAATGTCCCTGAAAAAAATCGGTAAAGTCCCCAATACGTGTAGGAATCAATACCAACACTTTGTGCGTGAACGTCAGCTCCAGACAAAGTAAGTATCACGCGTTTGTTTTCAAATTGCCCTTCTGAAAGAGCTTCTTGGCACTGTAAGGCTAATGATGCTAAAGCTACCATTGTCTCTGTCTGTTCTCACTGTGCTGCCCATGAATGATCATGAATAGGAATGTGGTAGTTAAAAGTTGCATAATTTAGATTGCTTGAGTTTGTTGAGCTCATAATCACGAGTGGGACTTATAAAGTTTGTTATAGCGTGCCATGCACCATGAAACCAGCTATGTTGTTATTTTTATCGTGCTGTGCTCCCTGTCTGTGCAATTTATAAATGCGAATTTATTATGCACAGTACAATCATATGACTGACTTTGAAACGGAGTACGGTTTCTGTAAAGATAACAGGCTTGTACTAATAGTGAAATGTTTATTTACAAAGGCTAGCACTGCTAATGCAGAGCTTGAGCTCTTGAAGCTCCGCCCTCTTCTCCGGGAGCACCAGCTCATTTGCATTAAAGCAACACACTCAAATACAGAGCGTTTTGGCTCACACCCTAAAAGTGGCAATTTTAACAAGCTATAAAAAAAAAAATTATCTGTCGGGTATTTTGAGCTTAACTTCACATACACACTCTGGGGACATCAGAGACTTATTTTACAACTTGTAAAAAGGAGTATAATAGGTCCCCTTTAAAACTTATTCTGCAAGGATGCATTAAATCGATCAAGTCCAAGTAAGACATTTACAGTGTAACAAAAGACTTCTATTTCAGATAAATGTTGTTCTTTTGAACTTCAAAGAATCCTGGGGATGAAAAAACCCATATGGTTTTCACAAAATTATTAAGAAGCACAACTGTTTTAACACTGATAAGAAATGTTTCTTCAGCACCAAATCAGCATATTGGAAGGATTTATGAAGGATCGTGTGACACTAAAGACTGGTGTAATGGCTGCTGAAAATTCAGTTTTGCCATCACAGGAATAAATTACAATTTAAAATATATACAGAAAACAGTTATAACAATATTACACAATTTTACTGTTTTTAACCATATTTTTTTGATCAAATAAATGTGAAAATGAGACTTTTCGAAAACACACACAAAAAATCTTAAAAACTTGAATTTATAACCAAAATAAACAGGCCTTATAAACTCGGGGCTACAATTAAATGAGCCTAATATCACCATGCATCACAAGAGAGACCCCACTTTTAAAACACCACACATGCTGAATGACTCTGAACTATTTGGTTTACCTCACAGACCTTCAGATGCTGGCAGAGAGACTTGTTAACGGGGGAGTTCAAGAGGCTTTTTGTGTTTACTTTGATTAAGGAGCAGCGAGGGCAAATCAGGTCAGCGGGTCTTCAGTTTCACCAGCCCAAGGTGCTTGTTTCTGAGCAGGTATGCATATCAGCAAAAAACCACAAGCCATGCTGGATCACTTTATTTGGTCAGCCTCACCTTATTTAGAACAGAAATGAATGGTTTTCAATTAATATTTGACTAAAACTAAATAATTCTGTGAATATCTGTGAACATTTCAAACTAAAAAAAGTTTTCCTGATACTTTTAAGCTTCAAAAAGCACCATAAAAGTATCATGTGGTCTACGACTTGTACACTACTTTCTAGCTTTTCTGAAGTCAAAGCTTTCTGTGAGGAACAGCCCAAAATTAATGTAGTTATTAACTAAAAGTCTTTGACATTCATCTTCAGAGATCATGAGAAAAAAAAAAAAAACTGTTTCTTTCAAAACCAGTTCCTTTCTTTCAAAACCAGTCCACTAAACCAGTTTGATTGACTCATTCACAAATCAGACTGATATAGTTCAGTGACTTAATAAGCGAGTCGCAATTTATGTAAATTTATGCATTTTGGTCCATTCCTCAAACAAAACTACCGATTAGCTTCAGAAGATTTGAAATACAGTACACAAGCCATATGAATGGCTTTTATCATCTTTTTTAAAGTTCATTCTTCAAAATCAATCTTTTTTTATTCTACACAACTGTATGTGAGAAAGTCACACGAGTTTGGAACAACTGTGTAAATACTGGCAGTTTTCATTTTTGATCAACTAAAAAGGTTTAGACTGGTTAGAGCATAAAAAAATACTAGGTGACACATGCCTACTTCAAGCGTACTGCTAAACACGGCCACTCAGGGCTTCCATAGTAACCCGAGACAAAGAATGAGAAAGATGAGCTGTGCGAGTTTCATTCATTTACATTCACAGAGGAACAAGTGGAACGGCTCAGTCTTCCAAGCCACCCACAACATCGTGCTCACGGGCCCGTCAATCACCTCACCCTTCGGCTTTCAGAGCACAGGGCTGATAGGAAAATTCCGCCCACATCAGGAAGTGAATCAAGCAGTGCTTCTAACGGGGAGCGACGGTGAATCAGATGGCCCCCAGAACTCTAACAAGCGCACGGGCCGGCCCACACAGCCGCCGCTGAGCGCTCTGATATGATTAGTCATACTCCGGCTGCATTTCTGAGCTTCTTTATTCCCTCGTTACCGCCACCTCTCAGGTCTCTCCTGGCTTTAACCTTCCAAAAACAAAGCAGCGTTAATGAGGAAGCCTCTCAGGGCTTTTCAGAAGTGCACTTTACCTGTACTCCACATCCTCTTCCTGATGGAGAGATTCTTTAACTAAGACATGGAAAATAAGGGCCTCGGACACTGCAAAGAGTTCAAGCTCATCAGATTTGACACGCTAGCACACCGAGTTAAGGAAACACGGTGTTTCGCCTAAAGAGCGTACAATCACACAGCCTCAGGCGGTTTCAACAGGTTTTCTTGAAAACGTGTAGAACATGCGAGACAAATGAAGGAATGAGTCTGTGAGTCATTTATGACGAATTTCCCTGGATGCACAGAACGTGTCAAAACACTGCAAAAAATTCTTTAATGTTCGTAGTAATTACTTCATTTTCGGTAAAATATCTAAACATCAAAAAAAACAAAAGATGTGGCCATGATTGTTCCCACAATCATGATTTGTTCTCATTGCAATTTGTTCCTACTATCTACGTTCAGTTAAATCAGTGCCACAAGTTAAAACGAGGTAATGAATTAGTACAACATGGCCACAAATTAAATTGTGGGAACTAATTAATGTGTGGTCAAGATAGCCATTTTTTCTTCTTCATGTCATGAGTGGAGCACCATATATACACATTTTTGCCTCATGGTGTAATATAATTTATTTTATTATTAATTTTTCATTAATTTATTCATTTAAATGTATTTTTATACAACATACATGCATATTTTATAATATATACACAAAACAAGAATAAAAGAATGATCTGACATCTAATTTAAACGAATGAAATAAAATGACAATAAACAAAAATTATTTTATCATTTACTTTAATGGCGTTTCAAAGCTGTTTACATCTGTTTCTTGAATGAGAGATATTTAACAGACTGTCCAAGCTGCTTATTTCCACACAATCAAAGTAGAAGCACAAAAGAAGGTCAAAAGGGTTTGGAATAACATAAGCTTAAGTTTATAAATCACAGGATTTTCATTTTAGGGGAATTATGTCATTATTTCAATGTACATAATTATGCCTTAAATTGACCTGAGAAGCAAAACTGCATAAGATGTTTAGATATCTTTGAAAAAGAAGACCGGAAAAAAAAAAAAAAAAAAAAGATTAAGAAAATGTTTTTGCAGTGCACACACACATTCAGTCTTGTGTAATGTAACTCAGACACCACGCACTCAAAAAAATGCAGTGACATTAAACTTAAACGCACCGTTAACAAAAACAGTGAAATACTCACTCTGAAAGCTGATCTCCTTATGTCTAGTAATTCCAGTTAGCGTTCATTTTCCAAACAGAACAGAGAGTACGGTCGGACAGACGGGAGGTAGTGCCGTCCATTACCTGAGGAGCTCTGCCACCTCACACTGCTAAAGCATGAATGAAAGCCACCAAAACGACACAGCGGATATGAATGTTTGTGTTTGAGTGGGTGTACTTCTGTGAAGTGAGTGAGGGGGAGGAGGGGAGAAAGACAGAGAGAGATGGGAGGGGGAGAGTAAGAAAGCGAGTGGGTGTGAGAGAGACATGGAGACACATGGCGGGAACGAGGTGGCGGAAAAGAGTGTGTGAATGAACACAGTTACAGTGATTGAATAACAGGCTTCTCCTCCATGCACAAGGACAACAAGGAGTGTTATTGCTGTGATGACCAACTGACTGAGCCAGAATGCAGAAATGGTTATGTAGCTTATTACAGGGCCATGATCATCATAGACATTGAGGGAGACATTTACACTTTGACATGAATCAGAAATTATCACTAGAATGTTAACTTACAGCATTTAATTTTTTTCATTATTTTTCTAATTTATTAAAAACAAAAAATCAATGTATTTTTAAAAATATCATTTCTAAATATTGTGAATAAATAATTATACAGTATATAAATAAGTACATATTTATACTACCATTCAAAAAATTGAAGTTAGCATGATTGAGGTAGGAAAATTTGACATGATTCTTCAGAAATCTGACTAATATGCAGATTTAGTGCTTAAGAAATATTTATTATGATCAATGTTGAAAACAGTTGTGCTGCTTTATTTTTGCGGAAATTTTTTTGATGCACGGAAAGTTCAAAAGAAGAGAGTTGACTTTAAACAAAAATCGTTGGTAACGTTATAAATGTCTTTGCTGTCACTTTTGACTGATTTAATGCAACCTTAATGAATAGAAGAATTAATTTATTAAAAATGTCTGTACTATTAGAAATTATTTTTAATAAAATACTTTAGATACATGATACGTTGTAAATAGTTTTGTCTCAGTACATATGAATCAATCTACTGAGAATTACAGAAGAACATCATGAGGAGATCATATGATCACAAATGGGAATTTGTAAGCTTATGGTTAGTGAATTACCATCATGTCAACTCAGTTTGGCCTTCCTAACTTCCACAGTTCAATTAAAAAGCGCAGCTCCATATTTGGATGATGATGAGCTAGTCCACTGGCTGGGTGGAGCTCTCTCAATTTTGGAAACACATATGACTACTGTATTTGTGAACGTGCACAAGTAATCATCTGCTACACAATCTAAAGAATAAGAACTGATTATGAGTCAGAAAAGATGCTCTAAGCCTTTGTTTAGTAGCTCCTAGATAATGAGACTAAGTAGGATTTTGAGAAAAGTTGAATTTGATATAATGTACGAAAGATTCAAAGCAAGATACATACCACTACTGACAGATAACTACCAGCCAGCTTTCAAATATTTATTCTTTCAAACCAAAAAAAACAACAAAAAACAATCAACTTCTAGTTTTACACACACACATATCCACATGTGCACATGCCTGGATTTATCACAACAGCTCCTGAGCATGAAAACAGGTCACAGTTATAGGAAATTCCTCCAGGGCTGCGGCTCACAAATATTCCTGCTGCACAAACAGAGAGCCGTAATGGTGCATTGTGGGCCGATGAATCAACACACTCCAAATGGGGCTTTCCCAGTGAACGAATGACATGAGCACTAAGAATCCTGGGAGAACTGAACTGCCTACTCGTGACACCAACGGCACTGAAACACTCTTTATTAAGGTGGTTTAAATTAACCAGTTTTCCTGATTCGTGATTGCTGATTCATTCTATTACAAATGACCAACTAAAACACAGGTAACTTACAGGTGAAACAAAATCTAATAAGAAAGCATGAAAAAGAGAAGCTTTGACTTACTGATATCACCCTTTGTTTTCTACAGAAAATGACATATTTCTGGATTAATAAACCAACTAAAAATAGCAAAAATTGAATAGATAGTGTAAATAGAAACTCTGTTTAATTAAGTGCAAACAGCCTGCCTTGCTGGCAGAGGCTATTTACACTAACTTTGCCCACCAATGCGTGATTGGGCTATTCAACGCTACAAACTACACTAGTTTAAAAACAGATTCAGTTGTGTAGATGGTGAAGCGCATGGTGTTGTCTTTTTGACACAATCGACCTGGGTTCGAATCTGAATTTGCTGAAATTTTTTCTCCCTGTTCAAATCTCATATCACATCAGAAAGGCATTTATTTTTATTAAAATGAAGGAAAATATCAAAAAGTTGAAAAAGTATCAGGTAGGGTTACGGTAGATGTAGGGAGGGCTTATACGGGCTTATTTGTCCTAAAACGGTGGCATCCATTTAATAATTTGAATTAAAATTATAATTTACACTCAGTACGTTATTATTGCATACTGTTTTATAATGTACTACAATACTGAGGTGCAGATAATTGCCACTATTTGCAATAAAGTAGAATAAACAGCAGAAAATCCTACTATTTTAAATCTGCACTCCGTAACTTTTGGTGCTCTAGTGGTTAATAAACAGAACTGTGTGCGTCTTGCAGAAGAACATTGTAGCCGGAGCTACTTCTCACTGTTTATGTCTATGATGAATCACGCAGGTACTGGGCTACTCCGCAGTGGTACCTACCCGAACTGGTCTAAAATAGTCCGAATATAAACACTTATTATAGGTGTACCATAGTGATTCAGGACAAGCCAAAAACACGGTTTGGAAAATGGGTTCATGGTGTACTTGCGTACTATATAAATTTTCTAAATTTTGAAAACAAAAAAGTTATGGACTGCAGCTTTAACAGTGTAAATAGAATCTATAGCTATTTGAACTTAGTTTAAATACCATATAGCTAAGAAAACACTGCTACTTTCACAGTGTAAATTGAACCCATTGCTATTTGCACTAAGTGTAAATACATTCAATACATTACATATTTGTGACCCTGGACCACAAAAATATTCATAAGGATCAATTTTGTGAAATTGAGATTTATATAAATGAATAAATAAGCTTTCCATTTATGTATAGTTTGTCAGAATAGGACAATATGTGGCAGAGATTCAACTATTTGAATGGTTGTAAAAAATCAAAATATTGAGAAAAATCGCTTTTGAAGTTGTCCAAATGAAGACCTTAGCAATGCATATTACTAATCAAAAATTAAGTTTTGATATATTCATGGTAAGAAATTTACAAAATATCTTCATGGAACATGATCTTTACATTTGATTTTTGGCATAAAAGAAAAACCCCCCCACTAATTTTGACCCATACAATGTATTGTTGGCCATTGCTATAAATATACCTGTGCTATTAAGACTGGTTTTGTGGTCCAGGGTCACATTTAAATAAAATGCTGCCATAAAAGGTAAAATTTGGCCCTTGGAATTAATTTAAAGAGACATAAATTTTGCCGTTAGAAATGTTAAAATAAATAATAAAAAAGTAAAAAAAAAATCAAAAAAAAAAAAAAAAATCATATTTTATGGAAATTTCATGGACATAAATACATCATAATACAGTAATATGGTCCCTGGAACTGGTTTTCAGGAACATTATTAGCCCTAAAGATAAAAATAAATTTCTTTACACACATTTTTACTGTTTGGTTTTTCTACCTCGTTTCTTACAATTTTAATCCACCTCCCCTCCCCCCATTTCTTTCTTTCTTTCAGTCTTTCTTTCTTTCTCTCTCTGTCTGTTTTATCAATTATCCCAAATGGTTGTGTGACCTTCAGCGTCATGTGGAGCAGGGCAGTGTGCCGGCCCTGGGGCCGTGCGTGTATTGTGTCTGTCTGAATGTGATCTTTGTGGCGATGGTCAGCCTATTTAAAGGAGGGGGGGTCTGTGGCCAGGCATTGCCCATACTGTAGCCCTCTGGGAGGGGAACTCACATTTCCGTCATCTCTTTGTCTTCTGTTTTTCCAAGAAGAGATGGGACAACAGAGGCTCTGTAAATCTGATCAACAGGCCGAGTGCTGTACAACAATGGCATGACGGATTGTCTTGTTAGAGCGAGATCTCCGATGCCACAGCATATGAAGAGAGCTGGGCCAGTGTCCTTGGACTTTGTTAGACAACACAACATAGGATATGAAATAAAATAAACTGCACTGAATTAGAAAATAATCTAGACTACCAATACCAGACCAAAACGAAAATAACTCTTGGAATACCTTGATATCATAAAAGCTACAGAGATTACATAATAAAAGTAGGTTTAGAGTCAGTGTTGTTTCTACAAACTGGAACATCTCCAGGAAACGGTTTCAGCCTGAGGCTCCTCACTGCTGAGGCATTTGTATAAGCATGACAGAGTACGTAAGGACCACTACCATACCAGGTGTGTTTACACCACCTTGTATATGTCAAGAATTCAGGGGAGTGGCATTGTGACACAAAGATTCCACATAGAAGTTTCTACAAATTTCATCCGCCCTCATGCCATGAAATTCTCATTCCCAGACTATTGTGGCACAAAGCTCAACTTTTCAGCCTGGTCTCGAGGAAGCACATTTGGTCATTTTACACCTGGTCATCCTGCCCTTGCCTAATCCAAAGTATGAGCAATAGCAATTACTTAGCAAGCACTATTGCTAAGAATGAGCTTTTTGTGGCTGCTGAAAGTCAGGTATTGCATTTCCTCCAGGTGGAATGACATGCATAGAGAAGCTTGCCATTAGTCTATACCTCCAGGGTGACATCTCCACATGACTCCTGTTTGTTATTCTCATTTAGGCTCTTATGCAACTAATGCGTCTTCTCCGGAAATTCAGCTGCAGGCGCTAAAGCAACAGTTTAAACAGGTGGGGTCCTGAAAATTTAAGGAAGTCATTTTTAGAATGCGGACATCATTCTCAGTTTTAACTAAACTTAGGGCCCTATGATTTCTGCGATGTGGAAAACACGGACGGAATTGCAGGATCCAGTCATACAAATGAAATTTACTGTATATTTCGGAATGTCATGGAATTTGCCAAATTTGGATGGATGTGTCAAAAGTAGGTCAGTACACTTAAACCAAAATGCGGTATAGACGTCTGTGAATATTAAGCCACAAAAAAACACTTCACTTCACGAGCATTTTACCTTTTCTTTTGAGTACAAATATCATCATATCATATACAAACAGAAACCTAAAGGTGTTCAAGACAACCCGTCAAAATAAATGTTTGGTTTAAATTGAAGAAACGGTGAAAGAAATATTAATTAATGTGATGATAGTACTACTACTGCTAATAAAATTATTATTAAAACATTATCTTTACACAAATATTTACCAGAAAAATTATTTACCAGAATGTATTTAGCAGAAAAAAAAAAAAAAGTAAATACACAACACAGTATTTCTTTATTTTTAAAAAATAAAAATCAATTAATTAGATATGATTTTGATTATTAATATTTAATGAAGCCATTAAAATGGAATCCATTGGTAAAAAATAAATAAAATATATCTGAATTTGAGGGCCATAAAAAATGTAATTAATAAATTGTTGTTTAATATTGTAAGTTTCATGATTTCAATTAATTAGACATTCTTTCCGATTAATAAAATTTTATTTAACCATTAAAAGTCTAGAAAAAACAAAAACAAAAAAAAATGAATCCAGGAAATTTTAAACAGAAAAAACTGAATTTGGAAAGAATAAAATGTATTCCATAGGGCCCTATACACTGTGCGTGTACAAAAATGTATTTAGCACTCTAAAACAGGACTAACATTTAAATTCTACTGCCAAGTGAACATGGTCAACGTGTCACCTATTCGAAAACTGAAGTCGCTTTAAAAAGAATTGAATCCATCTTTTATCAATGCCATTAGAAGCACACAGATTTAGAGGGATTTAAAAAGGGATTCTTGGACTGAAAATGCTGGCACTATGGCAAACTTTCCCAGACTCCTCAGCTAAACCCTCACTTCTATTAGTGTTCTCCTGCAGTGGGAGTGATGAGGGTTTGTTTTTAGAGCGAGAGCGGTATAAGAGGCCTTTGTCTCCTCAACTGTCACCACCCAGCTTCTCTCCAGAGGGGAGATGGTTAAAGATGGGGGATTGAAAGTCAAAAATAACTCGATACCCAACGATATAACACCCACACATGAAAAAGTGAATAACTCACAGCCAATGACACTCCCTCACACCCCTGATGGCAAACAGAGATAGTAGTTTGGTTTGGAACAAGCATCATCACCACAGTGCCCCTCGTAGTGGCCGTTGTGTGCCCCCTTGGGTAATTCCACACTATTTTCTCTCATAACCTGTCAGATTTATCTGTTATTAAGGTTGCATGGGTAATCTTGTAACTTCAACATAAGTTATACTTGCTAGATGGGCGATGTGATGCAACGTGTACGTATCAAGCTTTACGAGGCACATTTATGTCATTTTGGCCCAATCCTGGACTGTAATTTAAATCAAATTAGTGGTCTTGGATTTGCAGACAGATGAAATGTATTTTTGCACTGCCGCCCACAAAATGAGGACCTATAAAAAGGGAAAAGGTAAAAATGGATCTGCTTGTGAAAATATTTGCACAGAGATTTCAAATGTCAGACTAAATAGATAACAGGGTTTTGGGGTTCAAGAAAAGAACAAATCAACAAACCAGCAATTTCTCAATTTATTGGGGGTTATAGACACTTGGTAAATGCTTTTTATCCGCAATGATGGTGGGGCAAGACTCGGATTTCTTGGAGTCCAGGTCTTCAATCACCCCTAGCTAGAACTAAGCTTGCAACTTTAGTAGCTCTACTATAGTATAGCTGCTTTTGTAGCTCAACTGACTAGAACTAGAAAATCATTTCCCATGAACGTTTGGATGAGCCACTTTGGACAAAAGCATCTGCCACATGCATTCATGCAAACAGACACACAATGCACAGAATGTGTATGGCTGTAAATAAGTGGATAAATAATTCATGATTTATTTGATCAAAAATACAGGAAAATTAACTAATTTTTATATTTGAATTTATTTCAAAATGTAATTTACAGTATATCTATGATGACAAAGATGAATTTTCAGCAGTCATTTCTCCAGTCTTCAGTGTCACACAATCCTTCAGAAATCATTCAAATATGCTGATTTGATGCTCAAGATTATTATCAATGTTGAAAACAGTTTTTGCTGCTTAATATTTTTGTGGAGACTGATGCAAGTTCGGGGGTAGGTATGATTTAAAAAAAATTTTTTTTTTTACAAAAAAGTAGTTGTATTAAATACAGATAAATGCTGTTCATTGAACAACCAATATTTCTACAGTAAAATTATGCTGCAGTAACTAATAGAACCATTATTAACCATTATTAATAATTGAGCACCAATAATAAGTAATAATAACTGAGCAACGATTGAGCATATCTGAATGATTTCTGAAAAATCATGTGACACCGAAGACTGAAGTAATGACGGAAAATTCAGCTTTGCATCACAGGAATAAGTTACATTTAAAATTATATTAAATTATAAAAGAGTTATTTTAAATTGTAAATATATTTCACAACATTCATGTTCTTATATTTTTGGCAAAAAAATGCAGCATGTGTGAGATTTTTTCCCTTTCAAAACAAAAAACCTTAATTATTCCAAACATCTGGTCTACGCACACACCGCACACACACACACAAACACACATATATAAGTCAAGCAGACAGACAGGGATGCACATGGATATCCTCCCACGCTACTGGCCAAATGTGAATGAGATCCTGATGGACTGCTGCATGGAAGTCATTTTTGTTTTATGATCAATCAATAAGGCTGCTCTTTGGCTTGGATATGTGATCTGATTATGTCTGAACATAGTAATCCTGATTCTGTGTATAGTCCGCATCGCACTAGAGCGCCAATATCCCTCACAATTCTCTTCACCGAGCCACAGTGTACAGAAAAGCAGCCAAGATTCCCCCAAAGTCATGGGCTCGATGCCAAACTCAAAATACACATAAATCTAGACTGTTCAAACTCAGGTGGCACAGCGCAATACTGCGGCTTGAAGCTTTCAGCAGAAGCACGAGTAGGAGTGAAGCTCTCCGTTGTTATGTGTTGTGTAATACAGCACTTGTGCATCCTCCCCTATCATTTACATTACACTTATGCCTTTGGCAGACACTTCAGTGCATTCAAGATACATTTTATCGGTATGTGTCTGCCCTGGGAATTGGACACATGACCCCGTTGTTACTAGCACTACGCTCTACCAGTTCAGCTACAGGAACTACTGTCGGGATCTTTGGGTTACGTTATAGAGGTTTTGCCTGTATTGCCATTATGAGGGCCAACATGCTCTCTCTGTGAAAAACAAAAAATACTGGAGAGGATGGGAGAAAACAATGTTCAGAAAACAACCAAAGAACTGGGATGTCTGTGAAAGTAGAGGGGCAAAACGAGACACATTCTGACAGAAACTTCCAGCCGTCATGGCAACAATCAGAATCTCAAGTTACTTAGCAGAAGAAAAATTAAAAGAAGCAACAAAGGCGAGAGAGAGAAATAAGCATGACATGTCATGGGAAGAGAACACAAGCGATAAAAATAGAAGGAGGAAGTCGCACTTTTAGAAGCCGCCTACTCATTTCGAAGCCGACAAGTTTCACTCGTCACTGCGTGGGTGACAAGGCTCAAAGCACAGGGAAACCACAACACACACTATTCTATACACTCCCCAGCAACAACTTGAACTTGCTGAGACATGACCGACAAGACCAGGAAGCGGTCACTGAGGCAGGAAGTGACACTGATGAAAGAAAGGGCATGAAGTCAGAAAGAACAAAACTGGTTTCACTTGCACTAGGTTACAAATGAGGGCATCTGAAGCGGCCCGCATCAACCAGCAACTGATTTTTTAAATTGTGTACTTTACAAGTCATTATTTTAGATATTAGCTCCTTTCAAATGTGTCAGAAAATCAGCTCTTTTTCAAAGACATCATCCTGACCATGATCCAAGAGGGAATTTGTCAGTGTAAAAACAACGGAAGCATCATAAAATAAGCAAGTCTGATTTATAACTTGGCACAAGAACAGAGCTTCTCCAACCATGTGTGAAGAAAAAACAAACACAGCCAAGGTCACGAGAGACGAACTCACTTTTTTTTTTGACAGCAACAAACACATTCGTGACAACAAACATATTAAAACTCCATCATTTACATGCATTGTATCAAGTGCACCAGACTGAGTCCAGCACTACGTGTGAGTACATCACACAAAACACACAAAAAATCAAAATGGGTCAAAGAAAGGTTGAATGCGACTGATCTAAACCCACAGCTGGAACAGTATCCCTCTTGGTCCTTGAAAAAACAAAAATGACACCTTTGCACCTTATCTACCCCCTAATGTGTGCATAGTTCCCTAAAAAATACTAATATGCACCCTTTGTGGGTAGAGAAAAGGTACAAAAGGATCCCTTTAACGGTACTCTCCCAGTGACAAGCAAAAGGTGCTGACAGAGCATCAACCATTCAACTTTTAGAGTTAGTGTTCAGATCTGAGATTAGGGGTTGAACAACATTCTTATCTGGCTGACCGACACGAGTTTATATCTGTAATTATATCTATAGTGGTTGATCGATATAGTAACAGCTATCTATAAAGCATTAGGCCAATACATTATAATAACTATACTGTATATACACCACTGTTCAAATGTTTGGGGTCAGTAAGATTATTTTATTTTTAAAGAGAATTAATACTTTATAATACATTGTTTATTTAAATGATAAATTATTTAACAAGGATTACAGTAAAGCTATTTTTTAAATAAATGCTCTTTTGAGCTTTCTATTCATTCTTGAGCACCAAATAAGCATATTAGAATTATTTCTAAAAAATCGTTTGGCACTGTAATGATAACAAGACTGTAATAACGTCTGCTAAAAATTCATACATTTTTTAATAAATTACATTTAAAAATATATTCAAATAGAAGTGTTATTTTAAATTATAGAAATATTACACAGTTTTACTGTTTTTCCAGTAATAATAAATACAGCCTTGACGAAAGGACTTTGTTTGAAAGCAAAAAAAATATATTGCTGACCCAAACTTTTGAACAGTACTGTATGTAATACAAATCAATGAGAAAAAAAAAATTAAAATAAAAAAATTATGGAAATTAAATGAATGTATTTCACACAATATTTGCACTAAAAATAAATAAATTTGAATGCACAAAATGTTAATTTATCATTAAGGCAGCCAGTAGATTTGTAAATGACAATGTGGTCACATCAGTGGTCACTGACCAATACCTAAACCCTCAAAAAGGACATTAATATGCATGATTGTAAATTTAATATATGTCGGGCTAATGATACAATAATTTCCCTGTAATTCCCCCACTGAGAAGTAATTATACCACATATGAGCATTAGCATTGGGTTATACAGTAGCACTGACGGAGACAGATATTTAATGAAACAGGCATTTAACTCAATCATATACTTTTCTCTATTTGCCAATTCTGTGCCGAAAGACTTTATTTATCTTTCTAGATTTATGTCTAAAGGGTAAATCCAGTGGGCTACATAAGATTACCAGTGCTGTTCAAGTGTTTTTCAGCCAATCGGAGTGCATGTGACAAACTCGTCCACTGTTATTCATATGTACAGCAGCGGGGTCGCATACAGCCTGCTGCAATCATCTAGTAGTTGTCATTTTAGAAATTCAAGTCACTTTCAGCTTTAATAGAAGAATGAATCTATTTCATTTCGCTTGCTCATATCACGCACAGCATATTTCCCGTAAGGCTCTCATTCCTAAAGGGCCATCTCTGTGTTTGCGTTTATCAAACACACATAAACATAGCTTGCAAGATAGCAGATATCTTCTCATCAAGTTCTCCTAATCAGCAGACATCTGCAGTTGTGCACCATCTGCTCTCCATCTCTCGTCAAGCGCTGAGCTAAAAGACACTGTAAATCACGCATGACAATAATATTACGGACAGTTCAGCCAGTTGCACATTAAATTACAGTTGGCAGCTATCAGTGCAGTGCAGCTCCACTGCAAAAATCACCGCAGTTTAGTCTTCGCAAATAAACTGCACATTCACGCCCAACAAATGACTGCCTGAACGAAAATGAAAAGGAAGAGCCTCAGACATAAACAAGCTAAATGGAGGAAGAAAAAAAAAAAAAAAAAAAACTCATCTGCCCACTGGAAACGCTTAATTAGCTTTCAATAAGGGCACAATGGTTGGAAGTCAGTGACTTGGTGGTAGTTTCTCTTATACAAACGGCCTGAACAAAATGAGGTTTAATTCGCAGTTAGCTGTCGTTCAGAGACACATTAAGCCAGGGTAGGTTACTTTACGTTCTGTGGTTTATGTTCCTGGATGAGAGCCGTCCCGAGGACTCTCCCCTGACACTGGCGTCTATTTCTATCCTCTCTTGCTCAAGTCTCCTGGCTCGCTATTAGAGCCAGGAGAAACAGGGGTTTGGCTGTGCCCGATCTCCACTGCAGGCCTCCGTGGGGAGTATACGGCTAGCGTACGAACACACACATGCAGACAAGTATCATTTAAAAAGGTATTTCTCAAGTAGGGGTCTGAAAAGCACCCCAGGGGTTAATGGCAAGCAAACTCATTCACAACCAGAACCTAATACAGCATTTTGGAGGGAAAACATAATGAACAGACCATTTAAAACTTCTCCTCCTGTAGGCAAATCAATCAATCATTGTGGTAAAAGTGAGCTAATGTTTCATAGTTCAGAGTAACTCTAGATCATTGTTCTAAAGGGGTGACAGCGATTTGCAGCGACAAAGCAACTGGAAGTCATTTTAAATCAGAGTAGGAGATTTGAGACTTTGCTTATGCAAAATATATGTCTGTGCCATATATCTGCAAATATTAGTTTTTTTTAGGTGAAAATTAATATTTAATTGTGCATGCTCATTTCTGCTCATTTTTTACATTAATTCTACCGTTCAAAATTTTGGGGCTTTGTAATTTTAAAAAAATGTTTTTGAAAGAAAATGCATTTATTCACTTTTTTATGATGTTACTATTTAAAAATACAGTAAAAACTGTAAAATTATGGACTATTACAATTAAAACAATATAAAATATAACAATAAATGAATATTAAACGATATTTAATAAATAATAATAAATATTAAACTAAATTTAAAAAATTCCATTTTAATATATTTTAAAGTGTAATTTATTCCTGTGATGGCAAAACCGAATTTCAACAGGCATTACACTCCAATACTTTGATTTGGTGTTCAAGATTTCTTCTCATTAATGATAAACAGTTGTGCTGCTTAATATTTTTGTGGAAACAAAGGATTTTGAGGACTTTTTTGATTAATAGAAAGTTCAAACAAACAGCAAATATCTGAAATATAAATGTACAATGCAAAGTCTATCACTTTTGATCAATTTAATGCATTATTGCTAAATAAAAGTATTAATATAAATTAAAAAAAAAAAAAAAAATACAAAAATGAAAAAATGAACAGTAGTGTACATGACCTTTGCCTTCATCTGAAGCTCAGATAAAGTTGCACTTTAAAAAGAATAAACACTGCTAAATGCAATATTTAGCTAATCTTAAAATGAATATTAATTATTGATACTATACATTATACTGTTGTGCTGCCTAAATGTATTTGTAGCATTTAAAATTAATAATTTAAGTTTTTTTAGTGCTTTATTTTATTTAAACCAAACAGCTTAACATGAAAATAACTTGTGGCTTGAATATAGCAGTAACTTGTTAGCGTGAGCTTTATTTAAAGACTGTATACCATTAGCAGTTGAGACATTGAAACTCATGTTATCTGCAATCTGATGTGGCTGGACATAGCGTACAACAATAGTGACTTAGCACCTCCAGCGAGGTGTGAACGCACCTTTACAGAAGTCTGTAGGGACCAAAGCACAGTTAACTGTTGTATACTACCTGGCAACAAACACACATAAGCTTAAACAGCTATCAAATATCTAAAAAGTGGCTAATGGTCATGAGGACGAATTAAAAAGAAGCTGGCGTGATGTGATATGGCAGTGCTAACCCTCTCTGGCATTGGTGAAAGATTCTTCTCAATTACAAACCCAACTGGCCCAGTTTTCCACCATCAACAAGGCAGAAGTGTGTCAGAAGAGCGAGCCAGGCTCGCTGGTGGTCTGGAATCAGGTCAGAATGGACTCCAGGGATGTGGTCACACACACCCAACGAAAAGCAACGTTATCTATCTTATGAGCGAGTGGATTTGTAGTCACATTGCTGCAGCAGAGAGGAAGAGGAGTGGTTGGGGATCCCTTTCACGGGCTGAAGCAGAAACCCTGATCTACTGTACAAGCAATGCATTTTGAATGACTGCTGACAGGGCAACTTTAGCCTACATCTCCATACTATGCCACATGTGTCATTGAGAAGCTGAGGGTTGGCTCAAGTAATTGAGGCAGGGGTCACATGACTCTTGTCAGGGGGATTGGCACCACACTCCGGCAGCTGTCATCAACTCATAAAAATCTGTTGAGGGGAAATCTGACCTCGCTTCCACCGTGGCCTGTCGCTCCCAGCAGCTCTCAAACAAAACCCCTAGGATCTCATCTTCCCTCTCACTTTGACTCGGAGCTTGTGGGGAGGAGGGCACATATAAGTGTCTCTGCTTTATGGCTCAGAGCTTCTGTTGTGTATTGATTTTGTTCTCTCATTTTTTTCTTTTTCTTTTGTGTGCTAGTCGATGTCTCAACCAATACCAACACATGCGGGAAAAGGGGACTACTTCTTGAACACTGGGAACAAATGGGTGTAGAGAAGAAACACTCATATCCTGAAAATCTACCTTCATCGAGTTTAGCTCATATAGCTGGTTTAGGTGCTGTTGGTTAATGATGTTTTACAGGATTCACTTTAAATGTACAGTTGGAACCAGTAGGCAGATCAAAATAAAAATAAAATAAATTAAAAAAACCTACACACCATCTATAGTTGAGTAACTTTATTCTACTACTAATATCGTACTTCTGTTTTGCCGCATTATTTTAGCTTTTTTTTCCCCCGTTAAGGATGCACAATATTTATGTAGCATATCAGTTATTGGCTGATATTAAATTTTTATTACTATTATTATTTTTATCTATAAATACTAATATATATAGGCCAATATTGGATATTGGATCATTTCTCTATTTTTACATTTAGATTACCTTTGCGGTCAGCTAACCCCCATTTAAAGTTTTAAAAACACTAATAGTTAATAAGACCGTTAAATATTATCTTCAGCTATTTTTAATATGAATATCCATCTTTGATATTGTACATTATTATGTTGTGATGCCTTCAATCACTAGCAGAATTTAAAACAACTGGTATGAGTTTTATGGTGAAAGTAGTGTAGAATTTGAATATAAGTTATCAGCCATAAATTTAAATAATTAATGGCTTATCAGTACTAGGCCAGAATTTAGAATTGTGCATCCAGTTTAAATCAAGAGGATCCTTGAATTAGTCCAACATAATACAATGGAAAAAAAAAAAAACAACTTAAGGTGTGGTCACATTTACTGTTATTCATTGCGGAATTCAGTTACCAATGCATTAAGGAATTCTATGTGAGGACGAAAGATTTCCACACAGATTTCACAACCGATCAACTTAGTTCCAACAGAAAGATGCTTGAAAGCAATTCTGTGAAATGAAGCTGTGCTCCAAACATCACTTCATTATTGACAATGGACATTTTTTGTCTGTGAAATTTCATCAAAAATTCACTAATGTGACCTTTAGTCTGTCTAGACTGATGCAAAACAAATCTAAATCATACAAAACTTCAAATCAGTCTCAATATAATCCAGAAAATCTGTCTACAGTGGAAGAGGTAACCCAAGTTCAGACGAACATCAACAAATATGTATTTTCTATCATTACAGCAAAAGCAGCTCATGAAGGCAGGTTAAAAAGCTACGCTATCTCTCACCTTTCAGTTCAGCGCAAAAGTGAATTCACTTCATACACAGGTAGCCTGCCAAAAACTTTTGTCCACTGCCAAAACTCCATCATCCCTCACCTTTAGGCCAATGATGATGTCATTTAAGAGGACTGGATGAAATTCAAGCAAACTAGAAATGCAAAACAAGGGTAGCAGCAGTGCAATGTCCTAACAATAAACTATCAAGTGATAAATGACATCTCTGTCGTGTTAATCTGAGTGTTTGTTAACCTGACCAGCCACAACTGTCAACAGCGTTGCACATCAAGATGTTTTGACAGATGCTTGGTCTCTATTTTTAACGCATCACACCAGATAACCTCACACACGGTGATGCACCACACCTAGTTAGAAAGAAGACGTGTAACAATTCGAGAGATAACATCTCCAAATTTAACTTTGAGAGAATGCAGATTTGTATTCAGCAAGGCATACTTATTTTTCATACTGCAGAGACAAGGACAAAGGATAACAGCTGTAGGAGGATGTCAATGTTACGGCACCCCAGAGAGATCGTTCCAGCCGGCCCAAAATGAGTTTAGTTGCAAAAATTAAATGCATTGGGTGCAAGCTTTTTTAGATCCTACAACATTCACGTATGATAAAACACCTGAGGTTTACGGTGCGGTCTTTATAGGTCCTTGGGTTGCTGAATTTGGCCTCATGCTGTCAAACAGATTTAATACCCGTCAAGCACTGAGCTCCAATAAAGACGCTTTACAATTTAAAACACTGCCTATTCTGTCTCTGATCTACCCGCTGCTTGAAGAGTAGTGATATGTGTGTGTGTGTGTGTGTGTGTGTGTGTGTGTGTGTGTGTGTGGAGGAAATGTAGATGAGGAAGGGCTCTGATCCACTGAGCTCACAGCCTGTCTTCATTATACTCTAAATGTGCTGTACAACGACATCCTGCTGTTATGGAGCCAAGAGTGACATAGTCACAGTATTCTGTCTGAACGCTGACATAATGCTTCATTAATCTTTCCTGATGATCCCCGGGCACATCTGAATGATTCTGATGAGGTCTAAATGGTACATGTGCACAAATATCAGTCATTTTAAAGGGACAGTTCACCCAAAAAATTCTATGTTGTTCCAAAACTGTATGCTTTTCTTTCTTCTGCGGAACATTTTGAGAAATGTTTTGATATGCGTTCCGTTTGGCAGGGTTCCTACGCAGTGCTCGCTGCGCCCTACTCTCTGAGCATGGGATATTTGTTAAATTTCAGTTTGCTTGACAAAATGTGTTCATTCACAACACCCTGCAGTGTCACCACACAGACGAAACTCAATTTGCACATATCAGAGGAGTTTGATGTATAACAATAATAATAATAATAATAATAATACTACTACTACATGTGCGTAAATAAAAGTAATATAAATGACTGTACTTTGTACATATACATGAGTATTTATATAAATATATATTATTATTATTAAACTAATATAAATTGTCATTTTTGAAAGTGCTAAACTATATGATAAAAGTCTTTTGCTATGTTTAATATGAAAATAAACGTAATTTGGTTATATGTGTATTTTATCTTATTTAACCACAATCATGATGGTCGCACTGTAACAGCTGCATCTTGCACACTTTATACCCACAAACAACCATGTACAAAACACACCTGGGACTAATTGAGGTCAGTGATAATAATGCTGGAACTAAACTGACTTTCTATTGACTTCCAATGTACAGAATAGACAAAAATACAATGGAAGCCAATGGGAACCAAAACTGTTTGCAAAACTGTCATGCATGTTTGGAACAACAAAAGAGTGAGTGAATGATGTCTGATTAATGATTTTCATCTTTGGGTGAACTATACCTTGAGATGATACGCAATGACTGGATAGTATGTTTTCCCTTGTTCCCTATGCTGTTCTCAGGGCCCTTCAAATGAAACGTACATTCCATTCTGCTTGGAATTCACATAAGCTGGCAGAATGGAACGCAACTTTGGCGTATTATTTTTGTTTTGTGTTGTTTTGACCACAATGACTTCCAAAATCTCTTCACTCTACAGAAGGAAGAAAGTCATACAGGTTTGGAATGACATGAAAGGTGAGTAAATGATGATGCAATTTTCATTTTTGGGTGAACTATCCCTTTAAGTATGTGTGAAAAGCAAAAACGAGTGCGAACCAAAAATAGCAATTTGGAATGATGCTTTTACCATTTGCATTACTGAAAAACATCAGATGCAACTTCAAAACTGCTTCAAACTTGCTAATGATTGTGATCTTTTGTATAACCCCTGAAAGCTCAGTCATTTTTAACAACATAATATTTTCTGAGAAGTGAGAGACCCAATATAGGGAATCTAAACCACAATATCTGATATCCCAGGGCCTTTATCTCTGGATCCCACCCAATGACCTCAGCAGCTCCAAGCAAGAAATGAGGAGACAAAGAAAAGACATTCTCTCTCTCCCTATCTCACTCTCAAACTCTTCTACTTGTGAATTGCCACAGAATGGGAACGGGCCAAGGCCTTCAACTCCAGCACTGCACTCAGAAATCAATATACAGTGTGTATTGAGTTTGGAGAGCACACAGAGGAAGCAGAGATCAAGACTGTTTTATCGAGCACACCAATCTTGGGTTCCAGACAGAATCTTTTTATTTCAAGGAACTGATCAACTTCTTTGACTTAAAACCAAACTGCTGTATAATGAGACCAAGGGAAAAAGAAAGAAGAAGAAAAAAAATCTGGTCTTCTGTAAGGTTGAAATGAAAGCTAAATGTGAGCGAATACTTGAATATAATAACATCTGGCCTGTGTTTAAGGTCCTTTGATTGAAATGCCAAACCTTTTTTCCAGTAACAAAAAGTAATCGTTCACAATAATGTGCTTCAGATGAAATGTCCACTTTGAGCACAGATTTCCATTTTAATGGCCCTAATATGCTGCTGGTCATATTTGCTGATCTGAAAACCACCATCTCACCATGTCCTATAGGTTAGTTAACTGCTAGTTAGCTACTGTTAATTATTACGAAAAAAGTACTGAAAAATCCCTCAGTAATGCTTTATTCAACACCACTGTCCTGGGGTGGAAGGAGGGATTCCATTCTTTAACATCCATGGAAACTTTTCATTGCAAAGTCCTTTATAGTGGAAAAAGTTCTTCAGAACATTAAAATGTTCATTAAACATTCTGGCCAAAAAAAAAAAAAAATAAAATCTTTTAAAAACTGTTCATTGAAAGGTTATTTGGGGAACCCAAAATGGCTCTTGCATGGCACTGCTGTGAAAACCCCCTTTTGGAACCTTTATTTTTAAGTGTACGTTAAAAATAGTATTTACAGTATATTGTACAATATGATGTTAGTGTAACACCTTAGAATGCTCACACTGATTATTTGTTGTCTACTACTTTTATACCTTGGAAAGGAACCCAGGCGATCAGTCAAGTGCAAGTTACCATGTTAAAATATTTGAAGCTTTTGAAGTGACCACTTTCAGCCATGCAGCTCCAATAAGTTATCACTAAAGAAAAGGTCAATGTGTCCTGACACCTTAAAATGATTTGCTAAACCAAGACTCTACAGAAAAATGACAGGAAAACTGTTAAAATAAGATATTTGCGCATGCGCTGATTTGTGACTACGTGTTCTGAGTTTGAGCTCCGTCAAGTTGATTCTTCATCGTCTATTTTCTATCTTAAAAACA
>JAFVLL020034499.1:0-71963 GCA_021397915.2 Tor tambroides
TCCTGGCTGGTGGAACAATCTTCCCACCCCAATCCGGAATGCTGATTCCCTGACAACTTTCAAGCGACAACTGAAAACTCATCTCTTTCGACACTATTTGACTTCATCCTAAATGACTAAATGTAAATGTAATGTAAATTTAAATTTTCCAGCCCCAAGTTGTTTTCAGTGTTTACCTACTGTACAGTGTGCAACACAGAAAAAAAGTGGCGTCATTAAATTCACAAATGACACCATTGTAATGACAGTTGGCCACATAATAGCAATGATTAAACTAAAAATAAATCAGACGCAGAACTTACAAAGTGTTACATCAACAAACCCCTAAACTGATCCAAAACAGTTTGTGCTGCTGTGCAAAGTATTGATAATCTCAGGAACCTCAGATTCTTCTTCTTCTTCTTCTCCTCTATGTTGTCTGAATTGGAAATTGGATAGGAAAATGGATCCATGTGAACTTTGCAAACACGTGTGGTCACTACTTTCATATCTGCCACCAAACACTGGTCAGAATGGCATGTGAGGTTCCAGACATGCTGTATATTTAGTACATGCAGTCCATTTCACAGGATCTCAGGCCACAGTATTCATGAACTCTCAACCTGGTGCTGTGGATGAATGCTCGGTCAGTCAGATTTTTCTGGTTTTGTTCTGTTGTATCCTGCAGTTACCACAAGAGGGCAATGTATGCAATACAACTGAGCCATTTTTCGGCCTTGAACCCCTTGGAAATTTTTTTAAAGAAAATTCAGATTGGTTTTTGTTGTTTTGAATGTTACATTTCTGTGAAAACATCAAATTATGAACCGAAAAGAACCCTGTGTCAGTCAACCCCAAGCCTCGTCTACAGAGGTTCTGGTTATCTGGACAGGATACCCACAACTCAAATCATTACAAGGGTTCAGGTTTTACTGGAGTGCATTTAGTTTCATTTCTGCTTCTGTTTGCGGCCATCTATTAATGTGAGCAGTTCTTGGAGTCAGTCCACTGAAATGACCTCTCAAAATATTTTCCGGGTGGGGTTTGTTCTTTTTTTTCCTTCTTCTTCATTATCTTGTGCTCAAAGTACAGTTATTCAGTCACAAACCTTACAGTCAGAGCTGCGGTCATAAAGTTTGATCTTATTTTCAACATTTTCTGTTAAGTTGCTTTTCCTTGAGCATGTTGAATATGCTTCAGCGTTTCTTTGGATTTGTTTATCTCTCTGCAGTTTCACAGCTTGTGAGTCTCACAGGTTTGTATGCTGAAGCGCAAACATTCTTTATATGGAATGAGCCTAGATATGTTTTTAGCTTTTGCTTTCTTTGAGATTAAATGATTATAACTTAGTAGTTTTTTCTTCTTAGGACCAGTGTTTGGAGTGTTAAATTCATTACTATTCAATTGACATGTTTGGGATTGGACTAACTCTGCCAAATGTTGTCTTGTTGCTACTGCATTTATCAGTAAAGTTTTTGTTACATATCATGATTATGACAATAGATGGGCTTCTACAGCAACCAAAAACAAAATGTCATCAACCAAAATCTGTAAAATACAAAGCTCTAGATGCACGTAGATCAGTGGTCAATTTGCAAGTCTTAAGGCTCATGGTACTGAAGGTTATTTCTCTGTCTGCTTGTAATCTGATACTGTACTTCAGTGCTGCTATTCTGTGCTGTTATCTTCACCAGTATTAAAGGCAGGGTAAGTAATGGAAGCCAATGTTGATATTTGAAATCACCAAAACAAACACGCCCCAACCCCAAAAGGGTCTCGCCCCTATTTTGATAGATCCGCCCCACATATACGTAGCCTACGCAACCCAGGCAACGATTAGTTCTGTGAAACATAAGCCGCTTTTCCACCGAAATTACCTGGAACAATATGTCCCAGGAACTTTTTTTTCCCCCAGACCTGTTGCTGTCTGCAAAATTCGGCCTTGCATCCTCGGTAGTTCGGACTTCACGAGTTAGACTCGGGAGTGTGAGCTCCGGCAGACGGAACGACGCAAGTCCGGTAATTCTGCAAAGAGCAGCGTACTTGATAACGTCAATCAGCTCGCCTTGGCTGCTGCAATCTTCCTCACTGTATTTACAGACGAAATATATCAAACACCACTGCCTCTTTTCATTTTCATTGAAACATATTAATAGAACAATAGAATAAAGACCAAAGATTACCTGTTAGATTTACCCAAAACGAATTATATCTTATGTTTATCCACTACAGAGACATCAGAGCCAGCGGCAAAAAAAAAAAAGGACTAGTCGAGGTTATGCTCCTCTCTTCGGGATACATGAGCACTGAGCGCCCGGTGATCGCGTGGAGCTCACGTCTCCGAAATCGAAGAAGCACATTTTCAAATAGGCGCTGTTTTTATAAATAAACCGCAGATCTGAGTTTTAAACAACTAGATTCTCGGCTGAAATACAGTCGTCCAGTGTAGACAGGCTTTAGCTGTTGCCCGGTGTAGACACGGTGTTACTCATCTATCGGGAAGAAAAGCAACCTCGGCGTCCGATCGCAGGCCTTCCGCTCCTTGAGTTCTCTCCAGCTCTGGAAAGCTGATCCGATATTTACACGGGTCCTACTTCTTGCCTTATCGTTCCGCAGTCGTTTTCCTCTTTTTGTTTTTTATCCGCCATCTCTATCTTTCTGTCGCTCGGCTCGGCTGTTCACTGAACGCTCTCTCTCTCCTCCACATCACGAGTAGACACACCCCTTACTGCTGATTGGCTACACGTTTGTTTTGGTACTCGGCCCCGACTCAGTTTTATAAAACATTTTTGAAAAATTGCATACCCTGCCTTTAAATCACATCCTTCTGAATTGTTTTTAACAGGTACACAAGCCGAATGTCCTGCTCAACTCAGCCCAAAGAGTGTTGTTGTGAGATACGGCGGTTCTGTAGCAGTTAACTGTAGCACTTCAGTCCCGCATCACGGGATGGGATGGGAAGCCAGTGAGGGAGCAGTGCCCATGACAAAAACCCAAAATCTGATCACATGGAGTGTCAGAACTGACCGAATGGGACGTTCAACCATTCTGCTACATAAATACAAATCAAAGAGAACAGTGTCAAGAAGAGCTCCCAGTCATTATTTACAGTCAGTTTGATTCTTTTGTCTTTCCATTCTCAGTCTCTAATAAATATACATTCATCACTGCAGATTTCAGAGTGTGTAAATCTTCCTCCACAGAGACTCCAGACAGTGTGTCCATCAGCACTGTGGATCACACTGGACCAATGATAGAGGGAAACCAGTATGAGCTCCAATGTGACGTTCTCGATGTGGCTCCTGTTCAGAATCTCACTGTCAAATGGTACAAAGGACAGTCTCTGAATCAAAAGACCTTCACTGACACCATCAAGAGTCCAGTGAATGAAACGGATACACCCCTGATCCGCCCAGACAGAGCTGATGATGGAGCTCAATACAGGTGTGCAGTAGAACTGGATCTGGGAGCAGAAGCACCTCAACCTCATCCTACAGTCACATCAGAATCTCTTAATTTTGAAATTTGCTGTAAGTTTATTGTTATAAGCTTGCTATATAATTCAGTTTATATTTTCTGCATAGCCTTATATTGTGAAGGATGTGCAACTGACATATTTCATCACACGCAGAGATTTGCATATTAACTGAGATCATCTGATCAAATATTACGTACATATTATGGACTGATGAACACAGATAAAAAGGTACCAGTTGTCCAGTATTTTTACTGATCTGTTAATAATAGCTGTGCTGAGAAATGAATCTCTGTTGTCCTCAGATAAACCAAAACACTCCAGTCCAACAGAGACCATCATTAATGACGATGAGGCCATGCTAGACTGCACAGTGAAGGCAAACCCGGCTCCTACATACACATGGCACTCAGATCATCTGGAAGAGGAGATCAGGTCCTCAGTGCTCAATTCCTCCACACTCAGTCCAGGAAACTACACGTGCACCGCCACAAACTATCTGGGAAGAGACAGAAAAGTGTTCATCGTCAAATCAACAGGTGGGTTATGAATGAAAAATGAAGTGCATATCATCTGTCTGATCATTGTAAAATGTGAAATTGCAGTACTTATTATTTTGTTTATATTTGAATATGATTTCAGGAATGTTAATTTAAACATTTTCTATTGCATTTTGTACTCTTTCTTTGAATGTATGTATTTAAGCTTAGTTGTTTTGCTCTCATTAATAATGAGTGCACATTTGTGACACATTTGATGACTTGAATACTTTGTGCAGACTTCCGATCATTTTTTTCTGGAAGTTGGACTGAGTGTTATTTTGGACATTGTGTTTGATTTCTGGGTGTAAAACCAGAGTCACTCTTTTGTACACTCTTAAAGGTTTTTTATTGGCATCTGTGGTTCCATGAAGAACTTTAAACATCCATGGAATCTTTCCATTCCATTAAAGGTTCTTTCTGGAAAAAGTTTCTTGTAAGATGTGTGCAATGAAGGGTTCTTTGGGGAACCAAGAATGGTTCTTCAATGGCATCACTGGGAACCCCCCTTTTGGAACTTTTTAACACCAACGCCGGATGCAACAGTTGTCGTGTTGCGCCACGCTGCTACAGCTAAAATCTGTCTACACTGGACGACACAAAGTGACCATTGCAAATAATTTGTACTTTGTGTCAGCACATCATAAATAGAACGAGGCATCAGTTTACTGTCAGGGATTTGCGCCGCACCGCATAGTGTAGACATCATCTCTGATTACAGTGGGTTCTATTGTCTTTTGTCGCGCCGTGCCGCTCGCATCTGCTGTAGACACGATGTAATAAGAATGCATTTGTAGACATTTAGCATCGAAAACACTGAGTGTTGTTTCTGTTTGTACCATCATTAATACGGCTTCTAGTCGACCTACATTCTGGACTGTTCTTACTTTCCTCCAGTTATTGTGCATTGATTATTGTCATTTAGGAGAGAATTAGTCACAGTATTGTATTTCTTTTTCTTTCTTTCTTTCTTGTTCAATATGGTACTAATCTGCAGGGAACTGACTTGTAGCGGTTCACTGGTCATGAAGTCAGTGTAAATGGTAGATATGATCAGGGAACCACTACAACACGTCACTTTTATTTATAAATAAATGCCTGCATTTAGATGTTAGCATGAAATTTAACATCTGACGGAAAGTTTTCATGAATGTTCATTTGGATTTTTTTTTTTTTTTTTTTTTGTGATGGTTTTTTCCTTTTTATTTATTTTTCCCTAATTTGTAAAAAAGTAATATCAAGATTTTATGCATAGGAGATTTTATACATACATAATGCAAGATTTTATACATATTTTTTTTTTCAAATGTATGTATATCTCCTGTAACGTCCTGTAACTGGTTACTATGCATTTTTCAACTGTTTTCAATGGCCTTTTGTCCTTTTTAAATGGCCCCGCTGTATGACAAATTAATAAGTGTTAAATTGTGACAAATTATTAAAAAGTGTTAAATCTGGATCCTGAAAAAAAAACTGAGAACCACTGATGTAAATTACACAGTTTTACATTTTTGACCTTATTGTTTATAACATCAGCAATCTAGTATATTTGATTTGTTTGTCACCCTGTAACACCACATTTAGAAGGTATTTAGCACAGTGTATTTTTTGCCCAGAGGAGCTTTTAAAATTCTTCTGTATTCAGTGTGAAAGTGATCTGAGCACAAGATGAGTACACAGACTGCACAAGGCTCCAACTACCAAGGAGGGCATCTCATTTCCTTGGTCCCCCTCCCCTGAAAGGTTTTTTTTTTTTTCCTTCATGTAGAACATCCTTTTGGCTAGTGGCAGCCCTACAAGATGTTTCGGACAACGCAAGAAATTTGATGCCTTTCACTTTATTTAAACAATTTATTTTGATTCAACAACATTGTATCAGGTTTCTGTTTCAAATGTGATTGCTTCATGTTAAGTTGACTTGAAACAATTACTCTTTGACTTAACTTGATGTTTTCATATTGAAATAACATGTTTCAATCAAGTAACCCAACCAGGACTCAATCAAACAGGATTTTCACTTCCCATTATGCTTTGCAAAGGGGCTGAACTGGGAGAGTAAATGTTGAAATAAAGTGTAATTTTAAGCATTTTTTAGCAAGATGAGAAAATTGAGAGACTTCCTAATGATTACTGTTCTATTATGTTGGTATTTAAAAGTTTCTGTTATGTTAGTGGTTTAGGGTTACCATTGTGGTGAAGTCTTGAGCTTGTGCTTGGGTTGAGGACCTGTTAACAAAAATCCAAATCACTTTAATAATAAAGCAATCACTATGGTAGTGCTCTGGATGAAACCAGTATCGCTTCTGGATTGCCAACACCGGACATCATGTGTAAAGAAAAGTTATATTTAGTTTGTTACACCACATGACTAAACAGGAAGCATTAATTGTAGGATTATTTGAATGTAAATTTAAATGAAAATCATTTAAGTTAAACTAAAACCATTCATTCAGATTAAAGGAACACCATTGATTCTAGTTAGCTGTACATGGATGGTTCTATTTAGTTTTACATGCTTCATTCACGTGGAACCACTGTCCATGATTGATTCATGTTAAGCCAAAGAGCTATTTTTTGAGTGCAGTTGAAAAGCAGTAAAATAAATGTTGACTCCTTTGGATTAGATTTCTTTCTCAGTGTTCTGATTTTGATCTCAGTTTCAGTTTGTTGAGGGAAATGCTTTGTGAGTATCTGTGGAAACTGTGACAACTAGGGGAGTTTCTCATTTAAAACAATGCTAGAGTGATTCTAAAGCTGAACAACCATCCTGAACACCTAGAAAAACCAAATAAACTAGTTCACTTTTCAATTATTATTATTTTTTTCATTTTACCAATGTTACACATTATGAACTTATTTTTTACCGAAACAAGTGACTAGCAGCGGAATAGCTGAATTTATGCAAAATTCATATTCAATTATTGTTTTTGTATGATTTTGTGGTTATCTTGTCAAGGTAACCTCAATTCATGACAAGAATTCAGGTTACTAGAGTTCATTTAGTTGCTTTTTCTGTTTTTTCTGTCATCCACAAGTCAGTCAAGTGAAATCTTTTTTCCGGGGTGGGGTTTGTTCTTTTTTTTTGTTTCATTATCGTAGGCTGGAGGTACAGCTATTCAGTTACAGACCTTACAGTCAGAGTTACAGTCAAAGTTTTGTCTTATTTTCAACATTTTCTGTCTGCTTTTCCCTGAGCATGTTGAATATGCTTCAACGCTTCTTTGGATTTGTTTATCTCTCTGCATGTCTCACAGGTTTGTATGTTTTATTTGTTCAATGCCTGAAGTGCAAACATCTGAAATGAGCCTAAATATGTGTTAGTTATACTTTTTTGGAGATTAAATAATTTTAACTTTGTTATCTATCGTAGTAACCAGTGTTTGGGGTGGTAAATTCATTTCTGTTCAGTTGACATGTTTGTTTTTTATGTTGCATATCATGATTCTGGCAGTAGACATGCTTCTACAGCAACCAAAATAAGCAAAAACGGAACCAAAGCATGCACATCAATGGCACAAAATGCTCAAAATTTGGTGCTTGACAAAGAAAATAATAATAAATTAATTAATTAATTAAGTTGGCACACCACAGGCTCCAAAAATGCAAAACAATTTAATATTGGACTTCACACAAGGTAAAGTTTCGAGCTAACAGACTCTTCGTCAGACAATAAAAAATTATTTCAAACATGCCTTTATACTCACAGGTGATTAATGAACGAAAAGGGCAAAAGAAAAACACAAAATACTAATTGTGAAAATCAAATTCAAAACATACAAATATATATGTACAATAATAACAATAATAATACAAACAATGATAGGCTACCCGCAAAACAAAAATCATACCAAAAAAAAAGAAACTGACAAATATCGAAATCTTCATTTAATCCCCTATGGGCTACAATATCTAATTTGTATCCAAAAAGTCTCATGTCTCAAAAGTAAATTATTAATGCTGCCTCCACGCCATGGACATTTCATTAATTCTATTCCTACATATTGTAGAGTAAAAACTGAATGTCTAAAAGTTGCAAAATGCTGAGCTACTGGACTTTTAAGATCTCAATTTCCAATAGTGCAACGATGTTCCGAAATGCAGGTTTTTAAATGTCTACTAGTTTTACCCACATAGCAAAGACCGCAGGGACAACGCAACATGTAGATCCCATTAGCAGTTTTACACAAAATAGTAGGCCTGCCCTACCTCTTATTTTAATATTTTTTGCAGTCTGAGGATGTTTTATAGGTAAAATTACACTGCTGACAGTTATAGCATCCAAAATTGCCAAATGCCATCTTATTTCAAAAAATGCGAAGATTAGGTGGTCTCTTATAAACCACGCGTGGTGGTTTTTCAAAAAAAAAAAAAAAAATTTAAGAGTAATGAATGTGCTTGAATGTGCTTTGCTACCGGACAGTAACAGTTTTCACTCAGTTTTCAGTGGTCTTCATTTTCTTTACTCGACACTCACGTTAGGCTATTCATAAAATGGCAGACTGAATCCATCTGTATATGCACTTGCTCTGATAAATCTGATAAAATTGCCGCTTGAAGTTGAAAGTCCACATCTCTACTGCAAATATGACGTACACAATTGAATTCTGTTCTGCACTGATCATTAATCAGTCAATGAAACTCTAACAACTAAGATTCATTACCATTCAAAAACATATCATCAATATACTGTTTCCATAGCACAATATGTTTTAGGGTTACAAAAAAAAAGGGTTATAAACTGTATGGCATATAAATTGTTGTTCAAATATAGCTACCACAAAATGATGCAAAACTAGGGGCCATTTTTGAACCCATTGCTTACACCAGAGATTTGTAAATAGAAATCAGATGCAAATACAAAATAATTGTATGAAAGTACCAATTCCAACAGACAGGAACTTTATCAGAACGTTGGTCAAGAAGAAATTCAATGCTATAGTCCACCTTGGAATGAAACATTCATATACAGAGATTCAACTCTTCAAAAACCAAAGAGTTCGGTAATGTCACAGAATTAACGAGTTTGATAAAGTACCCTACAATATGTAGGAATAGAAAAAGTCAAATGTCCACTGTGTGTAATAAATTATTTTTGAGAAGTGATAATTTATGGATTTACACATTAAATACTGTAGCCCCTAGAGGATTAAATGAAGATTTCAATATTTGTCTGTTTCTTTGAGATATTTTTTTGGTATGATTTTGGTTTTGAAGGCATCATTGTTTGGATTATTATTGTTTTTATTATACATTTTGTGTTTTGAATTTGACTTTCACAGTTAGTGTTTTGTATTTTTCTTTTGTCTTTTTCATTCCATGATCCTTTTTTTTTTTTTTTTACTTTTCTTCTCAGGTCATGTGATTCTTGACCTGTGAGTATAAAGGCGTGTTTGAAATAATTTAATATTGTCTGATGAAGAGCCTGTTAGCTTGAAACCTAGTCTCGTGTAGCCAGACCTTCAGACTGACGGCTTAAGGTTTAGCCAACGTTCCGTGGGCGTGATGTCTGAGGCTGAGACTACTTGAAACCTTACCTTGTGTGAAGTCCAATATTAAACTGCTTTGCATTTTTGGAGCCTATGTTGTGTGACTTTTTCTCTTCTTTTCTGAAGCTATTAAGTAAATGTCCTTGGCCCAATTCTATAAAATACAAAACTCTAGAACTGATAACAATAGAAGTCTATATGCACCAAATGATCCATTGATTAAAGGGTTACTCCACCCCAAAATGAAAATTTTGTCGTTAATCACTTACCCCCATGTCGTTCCAAACCCGTAAAAGCTTTGTTCGTCTTCGGAACACAATTTAAGATGTTTTGGATGAAAACCGAGAGGCTTGTGACTGTCCCATTGACTGCCAGGTAAATAACAATGTCAAGGCCCAGAAAACTATTAAAGACATCGTCAAAATCTGCCATCAGTGGTTCAACCGTATATACTTTTTGTATGCAAAGAAAACAAAAATAATGACTTTATTCAACAATTCGTCTCCTCCATGTCACCGTAGCGCCGTAGCGCGAGTATCCACTTGACGCAAACAGCGTATGCTCTTCTATGTCAGTCCACCACACGGATAAGTTTTTCTATGTATATTTACGCTTTGATTTGAACAAAAACAGCGTACCCGTGTGGTGCGGCTGACACAGAACAGTGTACGTTGTTTGCGTAAAGTGGATACTCTCCAAAATGGCGCTACGCTGACTCAGAGGAGACGAATTGTTGAATAAAGTCGTTATTTTTGTTTTCTTTGCATACAAAAAGTATTCTTGTAGCTTCGTAAAATTACGGGTGAACCACTGATGGCAGATGGACTATTTTGATGATGTCCTTCATACTTTTCTGGGTCTTGACAGTGTTATTTACCTGGCAGTCAATGGGACAGTCACAAGCCTCTCGGTTTTCATCCAAACATCTTAAATTGTGTTCCGAAGACGAACGAAGCTTTTACGGGTTTGGAATGACATGGGGGTAAGTGATTAATGACAAAATTTTAATTTTGGGGTGGAGTAACCCTTTAACCATGTTAATGGATTAAATTATATACAAAATTAAAAGATTAATAGTAATAGCATTATGAAAAGCAGATACTGTGAATGAATAGTTTATATAGATTAAAAAATATGTAGTGAAAAGGATACTTGTGTATTAACATATTAGAAAATATGCTGAAATGTTTGAAAAGTTGTAAGATTAGCTTTTGTTTAAGGAGTTGTAATCCTTCTCAATGTGTTCATCAGGTACACAAGCTGAATGTCCTGTTCAACTCAGCCCAAAGAGTGTTGTTGTGGAGTACGGCGGTTCTGTAGCAGTTAACTGTAGCACTTCAGTCCCGCATCAAGGGATGGGATGGGAAGCCAGTGAGGGAGCAGTGCCCATGACAAAAACCCAGAATCTGATCACATGGAGAGTGTCAGAACTGACAGAATGGGACATTCAACCATTCTGCTTCATAAATCCAAATCAAAGTGAACAGTGTCTAGTATGGCTCCCAGTCATTATTTACAGTCAGTTTATTGATTCTTTTCTTTCCATTCTCATTCTCTAATAAATATACATTCATCACTGCAGATTTCAGAGTGTGTAAATCTTCCTCCACAGAGACTCCAGACAGTGTGTCCATCAGCACTGTGGATCACACTGGACCAATGATAGAGGGAAACCAGTATGAGCTCCAGTGTTACGTTCTCGATGTGGCTCCTGTTCAGTATCTCACTGTCAAATGGTACAAAGGACAGACTCTGCTGAATCAAACCACTTTCACTGACACCATCAAGAGTCCAGTGAATGAAACGGCCACACTCCTGATCCGTCCAGACAGAGCTGAAGATGGAGCTCAATATAGATGTGAAGCAGAACTGGATCTCAGAGCAGAAGGACCTCAACATCATCCTAAAAATTCATCAAAACCTCTTAATGTTGAAGTTTACTGTAAGTTTATTATTGCCAAAGTTGCAATTAAATTAAATAAATATTTTCTGAATGGCCTTCTAGTGTGAAGGATGTGCTACTGTCATATTTCATCACACACAGAGATTTGCATATTAGCTGAGATCATTTTATCAAATATTACACGTGAACTGAATGAACACAGATAAAAAGGTTTCAGTTGTGCAGTATTTTTACTGATCTGTTAATAACAGTTGCTCATCATGTTGCTGTTGTGCTGAGAAATGAATCTCTGTCCTCCTCAGATAAACCAAAACACTCCAATTCAACAGTGACCATCATTAAAGACCATGAAGTCACGCTAGACTGCACAGTGAAGGCAAACCCGGCTCCTACATACACATGGCACTCAGATCATCTGGAAGAGGAGATCAGGTCCTCAGTGCTCAAGTCCTCCACACTCAGTCCAGGAAACTACACGTGCACTGCCACAAACTATCTGGGAAGAGACAGCAAAGTGTTCATCGTCAAATCAACAGGTGGGTTATGAATGAAAATATGATCTGCATATCACCTGTTTGATTTTTGTGAAAAAATTTTTGTTTATATTTGAATAAGATTTCATGAATGTCAATTTAGATCAAATTTGTGTGGTTTTCTTTTTTTTATGTGTGTATTGTTTTGCTCTCATTAATAATGAGTGCACATTTGTGACATATCTGATGACTTGAATACATATATATAGTTTTTTAAATGTTGGTTTGGGTGTTTCTTATTTTATACACTGTGTTTGATTTCTGGGTGTAAAACCAGAGTCACTCTTTTGTACACTCTTAAAAATAAAGGTTCTGTTGGCATCTATGTTCCACAAAGAACCTTTAACATCCATGGAATTTTTCCAGTCCACAAAAGGTTCTTTCTGGAAAACGTTTCTTTAGATTTTTAAAATATTCTTCACAAAAACAGTTCAGTTTTAGCTTTAACTTTTGGGGAACCATGAATGGTTCTTCTATGGTGTCACAGGGAAACCCCCCTTTTGGAACCTGTATTTTTAAAAGTGTATCTGTAGACAGGGATTCAGCAGTGAAAAGTGTTTCTGTTTCATTAACACTGCTTCTCTTCTACAGGTAGTCGTCCCACATTCTGGACTGTTCTGATTTTCTTCCAGTTGTTGGTTGCACTGATTATTGTCGTTTAGGAGAGAATTAGTCACAGTATTTTATTTTCCTTCTTTGTACTCTGCTGGGAATTCATAAAAATCTATTGACTTGTAGTGGTTCGTCGGACATGCATATGAAGTCACATCACTTTTATTTAGAAATAAATTCCTGCCTTTAGATGTTAGCATGAAATTTAACATCTGACAATAACTGGAAAGTGCATTTTCATGAATGTTCATTTGGATTTTTTTTTTTTTACTTTTTCCCCCTAAGTTTGTCCTCACTGTTGTATGACAAATTCATTTTACAGTACAAATATTCCATTTTGTCTCCCAATTAATATGAGTATTGAGTCCCAATTAGTATGAGGGTATATAAAGTTGCAAGTTACAATATTGTATTTTTAATAACTGAAAGATTTCCTTCCATCCTATGTCATGTTAATTGTTGCCAGGATCCTGAAGATCCTGAAGAAAAAACAGTTGAGAACCACTGATGTAGATGACACAATTTCAAAGGGAAAAAAGCTCCAATTATTAAAAAAAAGAAAAAATAAAGTTGACATTATTGTTTATAACATCAGTAATCTAGTATATGGTTTGTCACCCTGTAACACCACATTTAGAAGGTACTTAGTATAGTATATTCATTGCACAGAGCTTTTAAAATCCTTCTGTATTCAGTGTGAATGTGAGCTGAGCACAAGATGAGTACACAGACTGCACAGGGCACCAACTACCAAGGAAATAACATTTATCTTGGACCCCTCCCCCCCTCCCTCATGTAGGACATCCTTTTGGCTAGTGGCAGTCCTATAGGATGTTTCGGAAAACACAAGAAAATGTATTTGAGTGGTTGAACAGCAGCAAAATAAACTTTGACTTCTTTAGACTTGATTTCTTTCTCCTTTTGCTCAGTTTCAGTTTGTTGGGGGAAATGTGCTTGATGAGTATCAGTGGAAACTGTGACAACTAGGGTGGAGTTTCAAAACAACTCAAAGTGTTATATTTACAGAAGAATGTGTTAATCACATCAAACCCTTCAACCAGAGTGTGATTGTGTCATATATCACAAGACTTGTGGGTGGGCTCGTTTGACTTGGGCCAGTAAACAACCACACTGAACACCTGAAACTAGTTCACTTTTTAATGTTTGATCAATGTGACAATATTTTTTTGATAATTTTGATTTTAATTGATAATACATTGCTCTCTGTGGAGGGTCAGAGAGCTCTCGGATTTCATCAAAAATAGCTTAATTTGTGTTCTGAAGATGAATGAAGGTCTTGTGGGTTTGGAATAACATGAGGGTGAGTAATGACAGAATTTTCATTTTTGGGTGAACTATCCCTTTAAGGCCACCTTATATAAAGTGGAATCATGAATCTTTCTGTGACTGTGGACTGGGGTGTCACTGTGGTGTGTATCACACCCAAGGAAGTAATAAGTACTTTATAGGGGAACACATACATTCTAATCCTTATGCTTTTTAAATGAAGTCTTCTTTGTGTCTCTTTTGTGTGTTGTTTAACACAGTGACCTGCGCGACTTCAGTCTGCCAAAACTTCTGTGAGTGAGTGTTGGCATAGCAACCTCGCTGCAGTGAAGCATTTTAAGACAGAAAGCTTGAACTCAACAGCTCTTAACTCATGTAAATGAATTGAAAAATTAAAGAGACGGTATGCATAAACAGTGACATCTCTGTGGCACGTGTCAGCAGAAATAATGAAAATTAAATGTGCGCAATCAGTTCAAATAGAGTTTATGAGTGATGTATGTTGTGATCCACGAAAACAATAAACATGAGCCATTCATTTATTTATTGCAACTGGCAACTACAAGTTGAAAGACAAATAAGTTTATAAAATTAAAGAGACATTCTAATGTGTTAATGCTTCAGTACGCTACACTCAAATGTGATATAAAAAGACATTTCCACAAGATACATAGGGAAGGATGAGAAATATTTAAGTGCGAGAAGAGGGAGAGCTGATTGTAATGAGGCCCACTATTCAATCCCCCTCCAGGCCCTTCAGTACAAGGCTTTTGTTGGCGGTCACTGTTCACTGTTTTTAGTTGCCAAGCAAGACAGAGTTGGAATTCCTTTCGCCTGTGTTTGCGGACTATAGCAGATTTCAACCATTTTCATCAAAATGAAAAACAATCTCTTTTGCTTTCTCGGTCTGTCCATTATCGGAATAGGTAAGATGTTTCTCCGTGAAAATAACGCTAGTTGTTTAGTAATATTTCAGGTTAAGTTGAGAGTAAACAATTATGTGGTGCATATCCATTCACACTTATCAACTTCCCATGAAAACCTACTGAACTTATCTGTAATGTTTCTGGAAGTTTGTAAAGTTCATTCAAAATATTTTTTACATTGTTCACTATAAAAGTATTTCTTAGTAGAAAGAAACTTAGTTATAAAAAGAATGAATTAGATCTACTTTTGGATGGAAGGCATTCAATTGGCTTACTGCACAATAACTGTTTTCAAATAACATTTACATCTTCTATATATGGCATATATAGTTTCAACCCAACTTTGGGTCAAATATGGACTAACCCAACTTTTGGGTTAAAAATGTAATGTAAAAATTCAACCCAACAGCTGGGTTGAATCAAAGTTGGGTTGAAACAACCCAGCATTCCGTGATATTGATGATTTTGATTCACCTCCTTCAGTGTCAGCTGACAGTTGCTCGCTAGAGATATCTCCTTCCAGAGTAGTGGTGAAATTTGGGGATCCGGTGTCGGTCAGCTGTGTGGCCTCTCGTCCAGTACGCGTGCTGGGATGGGAATCGGTCATTGCCGCATCGCACACTCAGAACGACCTCAGTGTTCAGTGGCGGGTGGACAGTTTGACTGACTGGATTGAGGAGCCAATCTGCTATGGTGTTTTTTTCACTGCACCCAGACAGTGTGAGGAAAAACTCAACCTTGTTCTATACAGTAAGTGCAGTATTTAAAATGATCTGAGGAAGAAAAAGTAAATCAGCGTAGACTAGTTGTGCCTAGCTTCAAATGACCAGCTTAATGTCAATCCATTTAAAAGGAGTAAATCATTCAAAAATGAAAATGTTGTCATTAGTCATTCACAACACACCACAAACATAGTGAAATTAAAAAATAACACTTAGTATCAGTAACACTTCAGATCGATTCTCACTAGTAGTTGCTTATTAGCTTGCCTATTAACATGTTATCTGTTTATAAAGCACATCATTTGCATGACCATATTCTACATCCCTAATCCTACCCAATACCTAAACTTAACAACTACTTTACTAACTATTAATAAGCAGCAAATTAGGAGTCTATTGAGGCACAAGTTGTAGTTAAGTGTTTGTTAAGAGCGAGAATTGGACCTTAAAATAAAGTGTGACCAAACGCACTTATGATTGAAGGCAGATTATCCATTCTTAAAGACTGATGTTCACATGGTTTCTTACATATTATAAGTTTTAGCATTCCATCACATAACAAGCCTCCTATGTGTGTCTTTTCTGGTGTAGCGAAATTGTTTAGCAGGTCACCTGGTATAGCATTTGAGATATGAGTCCCATGAAACACGAGGCACCATGTGACCTGTAGAAACGAGCTAAAATGGCATGGTTGCTTCAGCAGATCTGTTTCTTTCTCATGTTTTCTTTTGTTAACAATATTGGTTAGGTTTAGGGTAGGGTTTAATGTAGGTAGTACATTATTTTTTTAAATGCAATACAGCATATTAACGTTCAGCCGGACTGACCAGACATTAGTTTCTGAACTGCTACGAAACATAAAACGACCAACGTGATAAAGCGTTTCCAGATTAAAGTTCATCTATTTCGGATAAAAGGGAACTTTTAGTGCCACTCATTGCACATTTGACTTTGGAAATGTTACAAAACATACAAGAAGCTATGCACTTTTATTTTTAGAAATGTTGCCACAGGCACATTTTTGTGACGATTAATTGAACATAAGCAGAATTTAGATTTTGAGAGGTCTGGTGAAGATTCACTCATCAGTGAATAATGAGGGTGAGTAAACAATGAAACTATTCCTTTACTTTTGGTTACCATTGAGTGGCTTTTAAAACAGGTCAAACTGCAAAAATAACCAGCTTGTGCCAGAAACAGCCTAGCACTAACCATCTAAAAAAAACACTTTGGTATTCAAGCTGGTCTAAACTAATATGTTTTGTGAATATCTCCATTAAAGGCCTTTGTTTATATTTGCAACTGTCTTCACGCAGAGAAACCAGACAGTGTGTCTATAAGTTTAGTGAATCACAGCAGTCCAGTGGTGGAAGGAAGAGAGTACCAGCTACAGTGTGAGGTGCAGAACGTCGCACCTGTCCAGTACCTTGTTTTACGATGGTACAGAGGAAAAACTGAGGTTTACAACCACTCGTTCTCAGAGTTATCCCCTGCAACACCGGTCCAGGTGTCTTCCACCTTGCTGATTGTGCCAAACAGAGCTGATAATGGAGCTCAGTACAGGTGTGAAGCACAGCTGGAACTGGGAGCAGAAGGACCTCAACCTCCTCCAACAGTTCAGTCTGAAGTTTTCAACATTGTTGTTCAATGTAGGTGAATAAAGTCAACAATACCCAATAGTGAAGACAATTTATAGCTATTAATGTTAATTCTTTGTTTTTTTTGTTTTTTTTTTACTCAGACCCACCAGACTTCCGCAGTCCAGAGGAAGAGATACTGGACATCAGCGAGGATAGTGAAATAGTGCTGGATTGTACTGCGGAGGGTAACCCACCTCCTGTGTATATCTGGACCTCCTCAAACCTTCAGGAGAAGGCTGATAATCAGCCTGTTTTGAGAGCTGCTTCTTTGAGCCCAGGGGTATATACATGCACCGCGTCCAATATCCTGGGGAAAAAGAGCAAACAGTTTGTCATCAAGCACAAATCCAAAGGTGAGAGCAATAAAACACACTAGAAATGTAAACGTTAATGTATTTTCCTTTGTCTTTTGAATCAAGGCATCATGATGCACTTTTAGTTACTTTAGTTCTCTCTTAATATCTGTCCCTGCTAATACTCGTTTACCTAGTCAGTTTTAAATTGGTGAATCATTAAATGGAAAAAATGTCTTACAAATTCATGCCATGCCTCCAAAAAATTTCTTGTTTAGCTAAATATCATTTAGCAACACAAGACGTTTTCAGTTGTCAGAACTTTAGTTATACACATAGTTAAAATGAAGTGAAGCCTAAAATATTTGGCTTTGAAGAGTAAAGCATTTTTAAAAGCAAAAGAGCCACACAGACCTCAAAAGCTACAAACGTCAAAATAGGTAATTGACAAAATAACAGAAAAAACTAATCTTTTACATGACCACATACTTTATTCATGCACTGCCCCGAGCTTCCGGAGCCCTAAAACAATTTTCCATGCCAGTGTAGCATGGTAGTACCATTCACTCCCAAAAACAGCTACTCCCAAAAGATAAGACATTCCACACATTTTTGTTTCAGCAGATAGCATACAACCCTTGTGAAAAAGAAGTACACTTTTGCAGGTTTAAAAAGAACACTAATTACAGAAATAATAATCATGTTTTCAAACACTTCTGCAGTGCATGTTAATTGCAATTCAATGAAAATTTATTATAGTTTAAATGATATTAAATGCAATTAGCTGAACTTTAGAGTGTTTTTTGGCCCACTTATGTAGGACATAAGTGCATTTTTATATGTAATTTCATAATTACTTCTGTTGTCTTTGAAATATGGGTAAAGTGCACTGTAGAATGCACTAACAAGCAATTCATGGTGGTAAACTAAAATATACTTTAATGCCAACTTGAATGTCATGTATTTAAATATATGTGTAAGGACACATTTGTAATGAAGTTGCAATTTAGTACATTTAAAATGTATTAACTTTAAGTGTACTACTGAAGAAACATTACAGTTATGATTATAATCAAGTATTTTAAATGTGTTTTAGTATGTTAGTCAACACATCAAAATAAGTGTGCTTTTTATAGCACAGTAAAGTTATTAAAAGATAATACTTTAAAATGTACTTTATAACTTTTAGCTAATTCAGCAGTATCACAAAGTGCACTTTTTTTAAGTGTTAGTGGCATTCACACTTGCCACTGTGATATACATTTCTTGTGTTACGTTGTGTTTGTACATATAGTTTGTTTCTTGGTTTCCTGTTTCCTGTGCTGGTTTTGTAGCCTCTCTGTAGTTTCTTTACTGATTTGTTACCCCGATTGTCTCCCCAAGTGTTCCCTAGCCCTTGTCTGTATACACAGCCCTTGTGTTTCCTGTTCTTGGTTCATGAGCTCTGCCCTCTAGTTCTTTGTACCATGGTTTTTGGTTCTTCTTTTGCTTCTCACTGCTCTTCTCCTTTAAATTTACACAACAACAAATAGTCTGCTCTTCACACAAAGCTTCAAAAACCCATGAAAGAGAAGGACTAACATGCATGCTTAGAGGTTTGAAGTAAAGGTTTGAAGTTCACTGCATGGAAAACAGCAGCTGGCACATTTTTCAAAATATCTGCTTTTGTGTTTAGTGGATAAAACTAAGTCACATGAGTTTTGAGTGTGTAAAGTTTTTGGATGGGCTGTTCTTTAATGGCTTCCCAAAAGTGCAAAGATAAAAAAAAAAAAAAAAAAAAAAAAAAAAAAAAATTGAATAATAAAAAAAAAAAAAAAAAAAAAAAAAAAAAAAAAAATTGCATAATAACCATAACAGATGTGCTGCTGTGTTCTCTCAAATAAAATAAAACATTAACAGGAAGCAAAGCAAGAACAGGACTTCTCTGCCACAAGAGACCTAGCCATGACTACTTTTTATTGTGACATATACTGCTGTAATATCAGTCCTGCATGCTTTTTATCATGCTTCATGAGTCTACATGAAAAGGAATTACATTGCTTTGGCTTTTAGTTAAATTAAAAACTGATGTAAAGATCTTCCTGTTTGTGTATTAAACTTATGTCTTATTTTCACAGATCTACATAAATGAGTTTTGAAATGTTTGTTTTTGTGTCCTGCTAAACATCTAGGCAATCTCAAAACAGCAGACAACCAAATGTTTCATGAGCATTTTTATAAAGCTAATCTGCAATGCACCATTAATGTGTGTGTTTTACAGGTGTTTAAGTCCAGAGACCTTGAGAACGAACCGAAGACATATAGTTCTTAGATGGTACGCTCAGGACTTTCTGGACATGGGAGATCAAAATCTAGTTTGGCTCTTTTAGATGTATTTTAGGGGACTCTCTTTTCAGGGGTTATGATTTGTTAAATATGAGAGTCAAATCTACAAATGTGTAAAATTTATCCTAGTAAGCTTTATTAATATTGAGCGTAAGATAATTTTAACAGAGAATCTGTATGTTCCATGACACATTGTTATGTTTTTGTAGATATTTACTCACCCAATAAAAAAAAAATTATGAATACAGTATAAAATTTAAGGCATGTTTGATTAATGTAATGCTCTTTAAGACTCAAGACTGCTGTTTGGGTGGGGTTTGTTGTTGTTTGGAATTAGTGTTGTGTGTCATTTGTGTTATTTATCTTAAATTATTAAATACTTTAGAACACATAATTAAATGAATAGAAAATATACTCACCCACAGGCCATCCAAGATGTACTGTAGTTGAGTTTGTTACTGTATTTGAAACAAATTTAGGGAAATTTAGCATTACATAATTTGTTCACCAATGGATCCTCTGCAGTGAATGGGTGCCGTCAGTCCAAAGAGCTGATAAAAACATCACATGGGCAGAGGACTCATATTTTTGCCCAAAGCAATGGTTTGAAGTTAAAAAAAAATGTCTTAATGATAGATTTGTACAAGCACACAACTTCACAATGCATTAATTGATGATACATTAATTGACGGACTGGTGTTATGTGGATTACTTGTGAATTATTGTGACGTTTTTATCATCTGTTTGGAATCTCATTCTGATGGCACCCATGCACTGCAGAGGATCTACTGGTAATGTAGGAGTTTGCAAACAAATAGTGGAAATACCATTACATTGACTTGATTGAGAAACCTAAGGTCAACCAATGGGTGTATACATATACATACAGCACAATATGAGGAAGTAGCAGCAAAGAGAAACATTTCACTTTCAAGGAAAAAGATGGAGGACATTTCATTTGAAACTGCATCCTTGGAGTTAGCCTACAACTCTGGTTCAGGTTTTCTAAAACCAGCAGACAATTTGCATTTTATAGGGATACAGGTTCCCTCGAGATTCTTGTTTGGATTTATGAGTAGGTTAAATTAACTCCTGTGGTTAAATTAAAAAGTCCTTGAATAACACAAGGACGTATATAAGTATGAAAACTCCTAAGCACCTGTGACATATAAAGACATAATTTCTCAGGCAATATGTGAGACAACTGTGAGGTTGTAAGGATATTTGGTGGGTTATCTAAAAATAACTTACAGTTACTGCCCACATCTCTTCTTCGTGAATTTCTTAAGTGTGTATCATCCATGGTATCATCCCACCACCTCCTGGCCTTTCCTCCAGTGTTTGTTTGTCGAATTGCTCCCTCTAGCGGTTTTCAGTCTCCCTTTATCAAAGCAAATCTAAAGTAGTCTACTGTATATGGAGAAGAAGAAAAAAGAAGCCTCTTGTTTTAAACAGTGGAAGGAAATGTGGAATAAATGTGAGATGAAACATTAAACGTTACAATAAAGTTACACAAATGTGAGTTCATCTGTAAATTAATATTATTAATAATTTAAATAACTTATATGTAAAGAAGAAAGAATGTAGTGACTGAACAATGATCATAAAGCCAATAAATTAACCATTGGGTTAATTATCATAGACATAGCCCTATCTGTCATAGTAGCCTATACAATTAGCCTTCTTATATTGATAAAGATGAAGTAAAAAATATAGGCTATTTAAAGATTTAAGATATTGACTTGAAAAGCACTTATTGTAATTGAATAAAACTACCCGTAAATTATATTAGATGAAATTTTAAAAAAGATGTATTTATTTATTTATTTATTCATTCATTTATTTCAACCATCACAGGAAAAAGTTGCGTCACTGAATTCATCAATGAAACATCGTAACAACAACAACAACAACATAACAAAAACATAGACGTAATGTGTTGACATATGCTCGGTTAAAAACATTGTATCGTTTTGAATTTATTTATATATTTAACATTCTGTAAAATTATATTTTGTTTTATTGACTGAAATTGTAGCCAGATGTTTTTATTTCAGACCAAAGTCGTAGTATAATACTTAGTATTTAGGTTAACTATAGTTCCAAATAAAGATTGATTGGTTAGCCTATTTATATATTTCGCTTTATAGTAGTATGCCCATAAAATAAATCGTGAATTATTATACCTAAATTATGCTTAATTTATATCTAAACATATGTGTGTGTTAGGGTTAGGGTAAAATATTTGCCATTTATGAACTCTTAATTTGAAGAGCTCGTGGACGAATACACTTGCAGGCTGTGTTTCAATACCATTCGAGCTGAATATACAGACAGCATTTTTCACGCCCCTGTCATTTCTCCATCATTTCTAAGTAGGCAGGTTTTGTCACGCAGTCTCTGTACAGTATGTGACGCGACTTCTTCTCTTCATACTTGGAAGAGTTCACGTAGCGAGAGTGAAAATACGCAATGTCTGCTGTGCGAGTCAGTGGCTAGAGATGTGAATCCTGTAATAAGAGGACAACTAAACACTTTGTGAGATAAACACCGTCGTTCATCTGCCTATAGGTAAATACTAACTTATAATCAGTTTTCAATACTTTTTACCAATTATTTTTTAACATTTAAATGAGATCAGATAGTTGTCCAGCGGGGCTGTATGTGAAACAGGAAGTAGCTTATTATGTTATTTTCTGTAAGGAAGGTTGTTTATCGCTACTTTGCGCCTACATGATATGACCGTAAACTGATTCTCGATTCCGTAATAGTGATAGTAGGCCTTTGTCGACATGATCAATCAGTTTTTGGAAATCTAAAGCCAAAGTCTTCTGAGACTTGCCAACCACGGCCATTACAGCTGTACAACATGTTATATTAATAGTAATGAAACACTGACATACACTAGAGGTTTCAGACTTTTGATGGACCCCCCAAAAAGCTAGAGACTCTTATAAAATATAAGAACACTGATGTGTTTAAGGTATACAATAAATAGCATTAAGTTACTGTATCTTGATGCTGAAAAATTGGTAAGCTATAATAGGCTAACTATTACAAAATACAGCTTGTTGTTTGGCAGAATTTAATAATTAGCTCTTTTATTATCACTGTTCTAAAACCAAGGCAAATTATTAAAATATTGTGTGTAAAATATAAGTTAAATATTAATACGTATTAGTAATACTAAGTATTAAGCTAGGAGTGTATCTGAGCTTTTACAGCTAATAATGTTAGATTTATCAATCTGAAAAGAAATATTTTCAGTTCAATACAAATTTATTTGTGTACTGTCACAATAAATATTTTTTTCAAAGCAGTTGAATTGGAGGAGAGATGAATTTTTTTCTTTTTTCCATCAAACTAGTACATTTTATTTGCATTTCTTATTAGAATTCCTAGGGCTGATAAAACCCTGGGAAAGAAATAAGTAATATGAATAAAATAAAGTTAATAATTAATCTCATGATTTTCTACCAGTCGTAGAATGCAGAATGAAATAGTAATACAATCAAATTTGGGGGGGGGGGGGGGGGGGGTGTTGTTAAAATATTTAATCAGTGTTAAATATTTAATGTAAAGTATTAAATATTTTCAATTATACAGTGTAAAATATTTAATCATTGGTATCATCTTGACATCACTAAATTGTATATTTTGTACAAAATTTTTTAACATGGGTCGCATAGTATATTACCTTGTCACTGGAGTTGTGTGTTGTCATAGTCTATTGTTCTAGAGAATAACTGTCAGATATGGTGGTGTTTTCAGAAAGGAGTCTTAACGTGCTGTCACATAAATCCTGAACTCTTGGTTGATCAGAGGTGTTAGGCCTTTTTGAGAAGGGCTTCAGCCCTCCTACATATTTGTGATTAATTTGCCTCAGCCCCTTTAAAGGGGTCCTATTATGCTTTTTCACTTTTTGAATCTTAATCAGTGTGTAGTGTGTATGTTTGGGCATAAAACGATCTACAAAGTTACAAATCTCAAAGTCCACTCCAAAGGGAGATATTTCGTTTTAAAAAAATCCCTTTTCAAGAACTACAGCGAACGGGACTACAAAGTTGTTTTCCTCAATTTATGACATCACAAATTGTAAATCCCACCTACGGTAATTTGAATGGTTGGCAGGTGGGGAGAACGCACTGCACGTTTCAAAATCAAACCCCGGTGCGGGTGTTTTTATATCACTGTATTTCTGATGGAAACCAACTGTTTTCAGAAAATGTTGGATGTCATTTTCATTTCATCTTGCGTAATGTCTGATAAAGCAGCGTTTGTGAGCGGAGCTCTGTTTTGTGTATAGAGTTACCGGGGAAACCTCGCTCTCTCCCGCTCCAACAGCGCCTCCTGCTGGAAGAGAATTTGCTGCCACAAATAGTGTAAATCTGTGGGACTATGGTATAAATAAATTCAACTGTATACTGTATAACAGTTTCACTGCAATTCATGTTATAATGTTATAATTAAAGAACAATAAACATAATACATATTACCATTGCACTTATCTGTACATAGTCAATGCAGTTATTTTTAAGCTGTTGTTGACATCCCATCTAAAACGTGATTTAGCCAAAAAAAAAAAACACACAACAACAATAACATTACCACTTTAATATGTCTTGCAATATCCGTGCGTGCAAAGGTTCTGCGCGATCCTCTTGTTCAATATTCTCGAGGTCTGAATTGATATAGCAATATTGATGAACTTGCTGCTTTGGCAAGGGGTGGGGCAATACTGAAACACCGTCTAAACTGTTCGCCAATCACAACGCACTGGGACAGCTAAACCAATCACAAACACTTCGCTTTTTCGGAAGGCTATGGCCTTCATCAAACCCGAACTAATCGAAGTCGTTTGTGTCAGGCTGGGGAGAGAGGTATTGTAATATGTAAATTATATGAAAAATAATGCGATTTTCGAACCACCAAGCATGAGAGCATGTTCTAGTACACCCCCAAAACAAAATCAAGACTTTGTAAAAGAGTATAATAGGACCCCTTTAAAACTCATGTTGTGAAAACGGCAGCATTATTTTCAGATATTTCACTTCAACACCTTTCCCAGCTGAGTCCTTGTTATTCAACGCATTCTTCAATTGGCAGTGCCAGCTACACACAAACAGATGACAAGATGTGTGCATTTATTGAGAGGCTGTCGTGACATCTGCATCTGTGCAGTTCTTTGTTATGAATGCAGTTTACATAACCTAATGCAAGAGTAATGCAAAACTGTTTCCCATTTAAAAATAGAGCATGTCACTCACTCCACAAAAAACATGCATTTGCTTCATGATGTAGCCTATTAGAATGCACCCAGCATTCATATTCATATGGAGGCCCTGTTTGTGAATTACACTTTGGACACAATATTGTATGTTTTTGCTCTATTTCAGAAACAAAAATAGTTCCAACTAAAGCCGGGCTCACACTTTGTGCTTTTTAATAGTCCTTTATGATTGTTGCTTGACAGACTGTACGAACATGATGATCATGTCACACTGTGGGATCTCAGTTGTCATTAATGTCAGACAGTTAAGACGTGTTAAAAAAAGATGCGTGCAAGAAAACTTGTCCAGAGTTTTACATTATCAACCCACACACGTTCAGTGACTGCATGTGGCTGAAATGTTGGCTATCATGAATGGCAGAAATGATGGTGTATTTAAGAAGAATAGTGTAAGCAGCACTACAAACCCACATGAAAACAGCAGTGCAACCGGTGTTTATCATAGCAAAGGCAACATATCATATGAATTTTGTGAGCGCCGGAGTTTATGGCGGTTAGGAGAAATCTCTAGCATTAACATGGCAAATATTCAAACATTATAGGAATCTTTTAGGATTTTGAAAATTTGTCTCAGATGACCAAATCGTGTACGCTGGGCTTAAGCCATAACAGAATTGTTGCACATCGCTGAGCAACACTCAACAGTGTTTCGTTACTGAATGAATCTTTATTTTTGAATAAATCAGGTGAGTCACTGATTCAACGACCCATTCGTGAAGACTTTCACTTGCTTTGTTCTTGAATGAAATCAGCCGCTTGAACGAATCGGCTGGATGAATGACTTCCTTATTAAAACCTAGCACTTTTTTTAATTTTCATATTTCAGTATTTCATTTTTAGCAGTATTTTTTAAATATTATTAAATATATTGCCCCTTAATGGAAAGGTTCATTTCTGTTAACTGACTGTAAAGAGTCCACTGAAGGCGAGCGTAGCGATGAACCCGAGTGCAGTTTATTTACAATGTGAAATCCAAACATCCAAACATAATCCAAACAGACAAAGACTTGACTTGAAACAGGCTTGACTTGAAACAGGCTTGACTCACCGACAGCAGGTTACAACATTAATACACGACAAGAAACAAAGGCAAGGACATGGCTACTTAAAGCAAACACTAAGGGTCACATGACAAGAACCAACCAATGGGAAACAAGACACATGACCTAGACAACCAATCAGAACATGACACATAGAACAAGGGAACCAATAGCAAGGAGACATGAGGGCAAGGGAAGCATGACACAAACAGGAACCATAACTAAACTTCAAAATAAGACATGAAAACATGAACATGAAACAAACCCCAAAACAGACCTTACACTGACACATAGAATATATTGAATATGTAAATCTTCAGGACTGAGACAGGCCTAAACCAGCCAATGTACCAGCAAAAAAAAATAAAACAAAAAAAACATGTTTGTCCCTTTCTGTATTTTTGTTTGTACTAGGAACAGGTGCGTGTGTGTGTGCGTGCATGTTTTTGTGACATGTGGACACAAATTTGTATAATGACATGGGTATGACATAGGTATTACAAGGAGAAGGTGACTTATGAGGACATCACCCCATGTCCCCATTTTTCAAAATGCTTATAAATCATACAGAGTGAGTTTTTTTGAGAAAGTAAAAATGCACAAAGTTTCCTGTAAGGGGTAGGGTTAGGTGTAGGGTTGGTGTAGGGCAGTAGCACATACAGTTTGTACAGTATAAAAACCATTACGCCTATGGAATGTCCCCACAATTCACAAAAACAAACGTGTGAAACAAACGTGTGTGTGTGTGTGTTTTTACCTTGTTTTTACATGAAGAAGGAATTAGTCTCGTATTTGGGTTAGTAATCACAAATTACGTTACTCATGACATCTATCTTTTTTTAATTTATTTTTTATTTGTCATACTAGGGCTGTGCTATTAATCGAATTCGATTATCATGCGCATCTTATCAGTAAAGCCAGTTCCGTGATTAGCAGTAAATCTCCATCACCTGCCGTAGTTCACTGACAAGCTAGGCAATATCGCGTTCAAAATCGAAAGCGATTCATCTTCAATTATGAACGCAATATTGCGTAGCTTGTCAGTGAACTATGGCTGTGTTGTAAATGCCGCTCCATCTGAAAACAGGTGATGACGACTTACTACTAATCACGGAACCGGCTTTACTGACGAGATGCGCATGATAATCGAATTTGATTAATTGCACAGCCCTATGTCATACCCTCATTGAGGGGTGAGCTCCCTTATGACTGAAATCCTAAAATCACCCCTGTGGTTGATTGACCCAAACTTTGTTTACTCTTGGTTATAAAAAACAAGTCAACTCAGAGTTTGGAACTCATACAGTAGCTCACAAAGACAGAAAGCTGAATCCGAGAGTCACCATGGAAACAGACGTTGAGAAGAGGCATGCCATAGCAAACCCTCTTTAAGGCAAGCCTCCAAGGTTAGCAAAAAAGTACAGTGCTGTGGTGTGCTGGGAAACCAGAGACCAGAGGCTGTTTTTTTTTTCTTTCATGAATGTCAATTGAGGAGACTCTGCACCACACCGAATGAAGTGCTTTTATGGAGAAACGGCTTTCATTTAATGAATTGACATCCTGTGGATAATCTTCAACATGTTTTCCATTAAATATTATTTTTGATTTATCTATTTACACTGAAGAAAAACCTGTTTTATGAGAGAAGTCAGGGACAATTTTGCGAGAAGTAGAGTTCAGTTTACGGCACTTCTCATTCATTTCTATGGTGTTTGTAAGCAGTGATTGACTGTCATACATCTCGGACAGAAATTCAGTGACGTCAGTGCTGTAGTGTGATTGATTATCCAGGCACACATGGTCCAAGTTGATGTGGATGTTACATCTGTGGCCATAGTTTTTTCTTCTTCTTTTGTTTAATTTACATTCTTAATGCATATCGGCACCTACTGTTACAGTTGTGCAGTTTTTAAATCAAAATGGACAATTCTTGTTTTTTTTTATATGGAATATTGTGGCATTTAGAATAAATTATTTATCCAGGCACATCTGTATTTTTTTTTAATTCATGTGCCCTCACAATCCTTGATCAAACACATCTCCCTCTTGCAAAACAGCATTTCTTTTCTGTAATCTCCCTTGCATAAAAGCAACCTGTCATCCCATGAGATTGCAGCTAAACAACCATTATCCAACAAACCGATCAATTACCGACAAAATGAAGTCCCACTCTACATTTTTTCTCACTAGAGAAGTCCTTTCAATTGCATATACGTTACAATAGGGAAGAAATCTTGAATCTTTTGAATCTTGAATTTTTGGAATCTTGAATCTTGAAAAGTCGATTACAGTTTTTGTTTCATGCTGACTTTATTGCTCTATTTCGGCAACAAAAATAGTTACAAACAAATTCATAGCGGAATTGTGCGTTTCCCAGTAACACACACCTGTGATTCGCTACTGCATGAATGAGCTGCTTTGAACGAATCAGCTGAATAAATGATTCCACGACTTACTCATTAATTGATTTGCTGCCACCTACGGGTGGTTTTAGTTTCATATTTATTTAGAGGAATTTAAAAAGTGCTCATTTGGTCTTGGTCTTGATTCCGTCTCACCTTGCCTTGGTCTTGGTCTCAGCACACTCTGGTCTTGGTCTTGATTTGGTCTTGGTTTAGTCTTGACCACAACACTACTGTGAAGAAAATTTATATTGTTTGGTGCTGAATAGATGTAAATGTAAAAATGTATGATTGATCTAAAATAGTCTGTACTTTTTATTATAGAAATGCATTGCATAGAAAAGGTCTGGTTGCAGATGAGAAAATGTTTTAAGATTTGTGAAAATAAGCATTACATCATGTTATAAAACTGCTTTATAATTAAGATAATAGAACTATATAATATTCAGAATAATATGAGCTGTCACACCCACTGGAAACTGGCATGTGTGTGTTGAATACCTCTGGAGCAAGTCATTTATAGAGCATAAGTTGCTATGGCTACTTACAATTATCTCATTGCCTTGAAACCGAAAGTTGCTATAATCTGTTTATGCTTACCTGGGTCGCTCACCCAAGTTGCTTAACCTGCTACCCTTGTTCTCTTAAAGCAAAAGTGTCACGATGGTCTCAGAATGTATGCTGTTATATCATCGGTACAATTGACTTGTATCTTGCTCCATGAAGAGCCTGTTTTTAAATTTTAAATAAATTTGATATTATTAGAATCATTAAATGTCATCTTTTGTTGAAAATGGTGCAAATGTTTCGGAAACCATATGAAACCAATACAAAGTGTACATTTTTTAAGATCTTGACACTAGTGTTTTAAACCAGACTTTCTTCACTGTTTTTAATTGTGAATGTTCTTATATGTTGTTGACCCAGGTGCTGAACTCGATGTATAATGTCTCGACGAGGACGTTCTAAAAAATCCAAAGCTCACACATTCACAGGACAGTGTGAGGGTCCTGGGGTCCATGTGTTTCTGTTCTGGACCAAAGAGGGAGAGCGCTGCCTGTCTTACAAGGAGGGTGAGGTGACTGCTGAAGATCTCACCATCTTCGCAGCAAAGGCTGTGGGTAGGTTTGGGTGTGGGTGCCAGTAAAAGCTTGAGTTATTTTGCTCTCAGCAATCTAAAATGTTTTCTGCCTTCCTCAGGGATCACTCCAGTCTGTCATGCCTTGTTTGCTCTGTATGACCCAGAATCTTCTTGTTGGTACAGTCCAAATCACAAATTTAATGCAGAAGACCAGTCTGGCCTTTTGCTGCATTTCCGTATGAGGTGAATATGAGATTGTTTGCACGTGTAGAGATTTATGCAATGATATGTGTACAGATATTCATTGTGCTTGAATGGTGTTAAACATCAGTAAACTTTATTGCTCCATAGATTTTACTTCCGTAACTGGCATGGATTAGGTGAAAAGGAACCGGTAGTGACACGTCATGCATTACGGACTGGAACAGGGGCAGGGCCAGTGACGTCTCCTTTGCTGGAGATGACCTCCCTGGAATACCTCTTTGCTCAGGTGATTTTTTTTACAATCTCTTAAAAGAAAAGAATGGAAAGAGATATATCACTGTTTTTGAGATATTTGTTTCTAGACTGAACAGAAGAGATCATGAAAAAACTTCTGCATAACTCAAACTAAATAATTTCTCCTTGTAAGGGTCTTATTATAATGCTTCTCGTAATCTGCACTTATAAATTGTTAGCACCAAAAATGATTTAGAATGTAGTTTGTCATGACCATTTTCAGTCAGGTCCATTACAAAGTAATTGACCTATCTTTCAATAACCGTCTTTAAATTACTTTCAGACAGATTCATAAAACAAACACTAAAAGGTGCCAGATAAACAGTTGAAGTCAAGCTGAAATGATCAGAGTTGTTGTTAAATTTGCCATGCAATGCAAATTCACCCATTTTCTAAATGCAAATACGTGAATTATTCATCCCTGTATGTTTTACTGAAAAATAATTGTAACCTAGTTATGTTTAATCAAAATGTCATAACTGGACCTCCCAGTGAACAGCTGATGGATAGAACCAAGTCCACCGCCCTATTTTTTTTTTCTTTTGCAATAATATGTTAAACTCGGGTGTCTCACATTTCATAACTTCTGTTTCATTATGACTTAAACAATAAACCTGAGCTTTGTGACACTGGCATCAGAAAGATATGCAGAGCTGCAGTTTCTACACACATCCTGCTTCTTTTTACTTTTATCTTTAGTTATTCTGATGTTAAGGAATAATCGTATCTATCTTGCTCTACTGTAACTGGACAATAAGCACTGAAAATAGTCTGTGGTGCCCTAAACATTTGCTTCTGCTTTTTGTGCTTATTTTTATTTTATTTATTTTTTTGTGCCACCATGAAAGTTTGACTGTAAAACCTTTTAGATTGGATATTGGATCTTCTGGTCTTTATTGAACATAATATGTGGTTTTAACTTCTTTCTTTAATCTATGCACCTAATAATTATTTACATATATAATTTGGTGCAGACTCAACTGTTTTTGACATTGTTTCAAGTAACATGGCTTCAGTATATTTTCTAGCTAGTGAATCAAGATTGGTTACTTGTAAAAAACAAATGAGTAACTAGACAAAAAATTGAATGACTGTATTCAGTGACTGAGCTTGCATGTAGGTTGAAGAAGTACAATAGATGCACTTCATATTCAATACAATGTCACCATGAAGTTTTGGGGGAAAAAGTATAACAGTAATAATAGAAGAACTACATGATAAAGTTTTCTATTAGTTGTATTTTGCTATTTTTTTTAAATGTCCTAACTATTGCCCAAAGAATTCTTCAAATTATAAGCTGATTTTTTTTATTCTCTTACCAGGCGAAATATGATTTTGTGAATGACTTGACATGTTTGGATGCAGTGAGGGGAGAGGAAGAGATCAGTCGCTTTAAGAATGAATGTCTAGGTATGGCTGTGCTTCATCTCTCTTACACAGCACTGCAGAGTGGCTCTTCTCTACAGGATGTGGCGAAGCAGACCAGGTGCGGGCTTCAGCTTTCTTTACTGTACAGAGAAAGGTTTGAAACAAAGCAATTTAAAGAGGACGTTAATTAAAGATTATGTTATTGAAGAATGTTATAATTTATAAAACAGCAGGTGGGCTGTCTTTAAAGTGGTCCTTTCTATCTTACAAAATTTTTAACATAATGTTAGTAAGTTTTTTTTTTCTAAACAAGAAGTCACAGTTTATTTTTTTTTACTTTTCCACCCTCTCTCATTTGCTACGCTGCCTTTTTGAATTATAAGTGAATGCTCTCATTGTATATGAAATATAATGAAAAATACAGGGCTTTCCTGCAGTCACTCACAAGCTGCAGGTTTACGGTGTCAAATTATGAAAGTCATAGTAAAATGATCACGCACCTTGATAAAAATAAATCTTTGTTCATTTTTATTTGAAATGCAGAGCCGTAGGTGCTACACACACCGACAAGTCACATTTCCGAACGTTAAATAGCCATTGCTGATGTGTAAAAGTGGACGGTCATGTGTCCAAATATAGTTCGCCAGATGACAGCAAGTTGCCATAGTACAGAATGAGACATTTTTCTATCATAGTTTCAATAAGTAATCAATAATTCAATAATTATTCAGTTTCAATTTTTTTCTGCTAAAAAGGAAGTTACAATGTGCTTTCATACTATATTAAGCTCTTTTATCTTGAAGTGCAAAATGTATTTCTCATGATGTGATGCTCTTTAAATATGTTGTCCAGATTATAAAAGTGTCTGAGATCAGTTAGATGTAACTAACAGTTATATCTGAGGATTTCATAACAGAGCACTTTAAATTGTGCAATTTTAAATGATTTTTAATAATGCTGATAGCCATTGCAGTATTGATAATGGTTCCATCAAGCATATTAACGTGTTTGTCCTCCATCCTTCAGCTTTCTCCATTGCATCCCTCAGTCCTTTACCCAACACATCGCCCGGAACAACGTCCTGACAAGGTTCCGTATTCGACGTGTGTTCACGAACTTTGTGAAAACTTTCCAGCAGCACACAGTGGGCATGGGAAAACTTGGGTTGCAGGAGATCATATACAAGTATATATCCACACTGGAGCGCCTGGCACCGAATTTTGGCGTCGAGACCTTCCCTGTGTTCAGTCTTGACCTGAGAGCCAATGGAGATGGCAGTGGGTCGTACCTCATTGCCTCCCGTACACAAACTCCCTCTGAAGAAACCTTGAACAGTCAGCCTACTTATGAGATCAGAGTGTCTGGATCAACCGGCATATGGTGGAGGAAGACATCAGCACAACTGGTAAGTTGATAAAGTAGATATTTAGGACCAGTTTTACTAAGCAGGGCAAATTAGAGCGAGAGCGCAATTCCAAAACAGCGCCGGTGGGTGTGGAAATTTCTGGGGGTGATTTACTAACAACGCGCAAATTAAAGAACACAGGCGCAACATCTCATTTACATACCGACCAACGCAATATACCAAGCATAGCGCAAATTAGTATAGTTGCAAATAAAGAATAAAGAAGCCACAGGACATTGAAAAGTACCGGAGGCCAAAAGATAAAGGGTTGCAAGAAGTTTTGATAGACCTGGTATTGCGTGACTCCTAGTTGAGGGTTCCAAGTCGTCTTTTATTATCTGAAACAAATCAAAAATAACATGGCTTGGCAAACAATATTTCCATGTTCTTCTTGTATTCCAAATAAATTAATACATGTGGAAAAAATCCTCTCCCTTCTACTGTTGTCTGCTGTGCCACTCCTAGCAACAATAATTCCAGCCATTTCAAGCGCAAAATAGTTTAAGATATGCTTTTTTGGGCGCTAAATAATGGCGCAAATACCAGTAATTTGACAAGCGCAAATGTTAGTAAATCTTGTTGCGTAATTCATTTGAATACTCTCCTCCCATGAATTTTGCATCTAAAGGGAAACTCCTACAAATGCATATTCAATAAGGTCAGGTGCAAAAATAACTTTGTCCATGCCTTTCCAGCGCTAATTCGTCACTGTGCGTTTTTAGCAGATCCTGATGGTTTGGGCTGGCGTAAGCTGTTAGTAAAACAGGCCCTAGACATTCTTCTTAGCTAGTAGAACTGTACTCATAAATTCTTCCCATCTTCCAGGGGAATAACTATATTCCTAGTCAGAACAGAGAAGCACAGCCACCTGATGAACAGGAAATGGACAAATGGAGCACCTTCTGCGACTTCCCTGAGATCTCTCATATTGCCATTCAGGGCATAAATGTCTGCATCAGTCGGCAAGACAATATGTCAATGGTAAACAGTCTTGTAAAGCGGTATTTACTTTCCATCTTTTGTATTTGTATTATATGTGACCCACCTACATATATTTGTGTTCCAGGACATGCGTTTGGGTTCCAGTCTTCAGGCTCGCTCTCTGGTTTCACTGCTGGATGGATATTTCCGCCTTACAACCGACGCGCATCATTATCTTTGTCACGAAGTGGCTCCGCCCAGAGTGGTTCTCAGTGAGACCAATGACCTGCACGGTCCCATACTGTACGTCACTCGCATTTCCACATGCAGACATGTGGTCTTTCACCATATTTACTGTCTCTTTTTCTTGCTCTTAGGGATGAGTTTGTGCTTCAAAAACTGAAGAAAGAGGCAGAGGAAGGAGCGTTTATTGTGCGCTGGAGTGTTGTGGATTACCATCGCATAATCCTGGCATCTCTGAGTCGGACAAAGGTAATGCTCTAGTTACGGGTTTTAATGTTAACTCTGACAACGATTTGATTGGTGGAATTAAATAATTGTGAAATGAATGTGAAATATGTTAAGTACAGTGTTGGGAAGGTTACTTTGGAAATGTAATCGGTTACAGATTACAAGTTACCCTATTTAAAATGTAATAAGTAGTGTAACTATTTCAATTACTTCATTAAAGTAATGTAACTGATTACATTGGATGACTTTTATATTACTTTTCTGATGAATGTTTTCAACTGTTATTCATTTTCAAACATTCAAACCAGGCAGGGTTAACTCTAAAACTCAAGATTATAATAATTTAATTTTAAAGCACAGCCACCACAAAATCAGACTTTAGCACCTCTTTTTACTTTGAGATCGTTCTGATTTTTTATTTTTAAATTTCCAGCACTGGAATGCATTTTTATCACTTGCCATGGTGGCAGCTGTCAGACAGGTTGCAGCCTTAAACTTTCAGCGGCAATGTGGATTAATGTAATTGACAAATTCATGTAAGAGAACCAATCAAAAGCATCTGAATAGCATCGCTTTACTAAACAGCCTTGAAATGGCAGGAGGCATTGTGCACATCAAAAACAGCGAAAGCAATAAATTAATATTATTCAGCATATCCTAGCTTTTTACAGAAAATATTCAGATGTAGCCCTCTTTGTAATCATTACCATTTTCATTAGTAACTGTAATTTAATTAGTTTTTTTTCTCAGGAACTGTAAGTGATTACAGGTACATATATTTTGTAATTAAATTACGCAATGCAGTTGCATGTAACTATAGTTACTCCCCAACACTGGTTAAGTATTATTATTGGTGCGTAATAATTAACCAATGCACGTAAAAAAATTTACTTCCTTGACAGGCAAACTTGCCTTGGCTTGACTTAGATAAGTGGCAACTGCGAGTTTACAATTCATTTTCAGTGGAAGAGGCCAGCTTGTTTGTGAGAATCCTCCCACTTTGTCGTGTACAATTGCTAGTGCCACACAATGCGAAAGATCTTTAGTGGCTGCCGCGTATCATTGAGCAACGAAAGACGACTCTGTTCTCAATCACATGGTGTTTACATATTATATGGTCAAAAAACACAAGAGGCGGCGAGATAAATGGTTGTCGCCTGTTGCGTAAAACGGCCTCGTCTCATCCCGCATCTTTTGTGGTACAGACATGAACAATACGAAATTGTGTAACGTGTAGAGGACATTGTGTTATTACTTTTGAAGCTTACGATTTTCACCTGGCAGATGATAAAACAGGCCAAAAAAATACCATAGAGGGCATTATATACACGTATACAATATACAATGTTGACTCCAATCGACTACAAGCTCACATTCATCTCCAATTTTGAATGCAGCGGCCACATCTTAAAATCCAATCAACAATCATTGCATAGAACCAAGTACCTGTCCTACATTTTTTCTTTTTTGATAACCTCTTTCACAGATGGACGTCATAATACAGAAGAAAAAAATCTGTTGCTACATCCTTTAAATGTAATTTCTGATTGACTTTGATTCTGGCAGGATGGAGAAAACCCAATATACAAACAGTTCAGAATTACACAGAAGGGCTCCATGTTCAAACTGGAAGGCTGGGATCAAGAGTTCTCCAGCATAAAGGAGCTCACCAATAGCTTAAAGACCTTCGTGCTGAAGTCTGGAGAAGACAGCTTCACTTTGAAGAAGTGCTGCCTGCCCAGACTAGGAGGTGAGTGTGTATTTTCTGCTTGGCAGCCTTTACAATCAGACCTCTGAGTCATCATGGAGTGCATCTCTGATTAGGAAAAATTCCACAGAAGTACATGATTCTTATCGTTTAGTGAGTCATCCTGTTAACGTTTTTTTTTTTTTTTTTAACGGTTGTCTTGCAGAGCTTTCAAACCTTCTCGTAATGAGAAAGGGTGCTAACAGTAGCATTAAAACGGTCTCTGAAGCCCTAAACCTGAGCCAACTGCGGTTTCATCAAATTAAGGACAAGGAAATTACAAAGGTATGATTCACCACCTTATCCTCATGTGCTGAGCACTACAACACCAAACCATTGATAAGAGGCTTTTTCATGCATTCCACTTTGGTAGATTAGTTGTACTGATAAAATGACATTTCTCTAGATATCAGACATGTAGTTTTTCATATTTTAAACGTGTTGGAGTCTTTCTTTAAGTTTGGGCAACTTTAAAGTTTTTAAACATACTTTTATATTGCAATAATTTCACATTCAGTCTGTAAATTAATGTAGAAACAACATAAAGACAGTATATTTTGAACATTTGTTTAATGGCATCTTTTTTATGACTGAAGGCAAGTATCATTGATACCAATACTAATGATGTCTTTTGGAAATTGTTCTTTTTTTCCCTGATATTTAACCATTGACTATATGTAATGTTGACTATACAAACATTAGAGTTAATTGAGAGCTATCCATTTCAACATTTATTAGACTTAAAAATAACAACAACTAATTTAATTGAACTTAAGACAATCTTCACATAAACCCATTATAATAAATGTCATATTTACCTTTGCCCTTCAGCAAGTAGGAAATATACAGAAATTGAATGAAGTTATCAACACTAAATTCTAAATTAAATATAGATGAATCCTTAAAGCTACAAAAGTTATTGATTTCCTCTTTTTTTCTTTTGTTCTTTGATTAACAGACATCACAGCAGCTGGGTTATTAGGTTATTTGGCTGCTATTACTTTAAGAGCTGCCGCTGCTGAACACGATTCTGCCACGCACGCTCGTAGATTCATTCGCACTTTAGTATGAAATGATACAAGCTACAGCGCGAGTCACCGTATTTGTCCGTGCAATTGACCCTTCGCAAACCCCGCCCACCCTTAGTTACTGTTGCCATGACCGACAAACAATGCCGCACATGTGTTCTCACGCAGTGAAAAATACATTGCAGAGCAAACAGTAAACTGACAAAACACCGACAGACAAGACAGAGCAGGTTACTTCTGATATGAAACAAGGACCCTCAGCTTTTAAATTGTGTCATTTTTAAAGAAATTCAAACAATAAATATTGTTTTGTGGCTCTACAATGTGTCGTGACAGATCACTGTATTGCCTCAGTTCAAACACGTGAACCGATCGTCTTTTCATATTTACTTAAAGCACGAAATAAACATGAATAAACATCAGAAAGTGTTTTATTTCACCCGCGGAACACACCATTTTTCAAGTTTAAGTCCACTTAAGTTAATCTGCTCTCCTGTCTGATTTGTGGTTAAGGCTAGGAGACAGCTGCGGCTACTGGGCATGCGCATTTACATATTTTCTGAGCCGACAATATAACGTGAAACCTATAATCTAATATAGTTTTAAAAAGCCATAGTTTCATCACTTTAGAGTGTCGCAGTGACCGTCTTTTTGCAGTAAAGGACCTGTCATAGTTTACTGAGGGGGAAGATGACATGAAGCGACGCGAGGTTAGCTGCATTGAAAACAGATGAGCGCACATGTGCATATAAAGCTTCCGATCGGGCTAAATTCACGGGATTTTGTCCACGGAATGATAAGAGCACACGTTTTAACATTATTTTATTATTTAACACTCAGTATTTAACTTCAGCGCTGCAAGCCATGCATACAGCGCCGGACATGACAGATTTTCTGGTACGCAAAACAAGTACTTTAAAGGAATACCTTAGCTTATTACCGTTACCGTGGCAACCAACAACAGCACAGCTTAACCCTCCGCACATATTTATATTTAGTTATATTGAAAAAGTTTCAATTCAGTCGATCTTTTTTACCCCGTTTTAACATGTATTTCTATGGAGACCTGTTGTAGCTGTCGGGCAAGATGGCGGATAGCAGCGGCGGCAGATAATCTCTGCGTTCTGATTGGTCAGATCGCCTGTCAATCAAGCTCTTTGCGAACGGTCAATTGGAAAGCACAAACACACAAACATGACTAACTATGAACAACTTAAAAAATATATTTTTAAAGAATTTTATTTTATTTATTATAATTTTTTTCTGCCTTCACTGACATTGTCTTCAAGTACTTTATTAGTGGCAGAATTTTTTGTTGTGATGGAAATATCATGAATGAGGAACAGTTGCAATTTATTTACATATTATTTAAAAATAAATAAATAATTCATGAAGAATGCGAACTTCTTGTAGCAAAGAGGAAAAAAGTTAACTCCTGGATCATGAAGTACTCGTAACTAAAGAAACACTTTTTGACCTTATTTCATGGATGCAGGAGCAGCACTTGGGACGAGGCACCAGGACTAACATTTATGCAGGCTGGCTGAAGGTTCACGGTTCACTAGAGGATGAAGACGACGAGTCTAATAACAATCACCGCAATGTGAACGGCATCCGGGTTGTCCTTAAAATTCTGGACCAGAGCCACAAGGATATAGCACTAGTAAGAGTCATCCGATAACGTATCGCAAACAACAGCGAAAGCACAGATGATATCTCATTTATTGTGTTCATGTCTAGGCATTCTTTGAGACGGCTAGTCTGATGAATCAGGTGTCACACTGTCATCTGGTCTTTGTGCATGGAGTTTCAGTCAAGGGATCTGAGAGTGAGTGTTGTGCCCTTTTTGACTTCCTGTTTAAAGGCCACAAGTGTTGTCAAAGCTGTTTTTGGCTGTTTTGTTTTTGTTTTGTTTTTCTTTTTAATGCACAATCTGTACTTTTTACCATCCCCCAAACACACTGTACTGTACTGTGACTGTACTGTCGTTATGTGAACAGACATCATGGTGGAAGAGTTTGTGGAGTTCGGCCCATTAGACGTGTTCCTGCACAGAGAGAAGGCGCGTGTCACTCCTCAGTGGAAGTTTACTGTGGCTAAACAGCTTGCCAGCGCTCTTTGCTATCTTGTGAGTTATTCATTTAATATGGGGTTTGCATCTTGCAAACAGCTTGCATCAATAATTTCCAAGATCATTTTCTTATGTTATTAGTCTCTGTTTGAGTGAATCACACAAAAAACGTCATATTTCACCCCAAAATCAAAAGAATCTGTTTTTTTTTGTTTGTTTGTTGTTTATTTGTTTTTACATGGGAACATTATATACCAAATAATATTATTTGATATTTTTATGAGGAAAGTAAGACTCAAATAAATATTGATATTCAAGAAATATAAATTAAATATTTATATTTTAACATTTTAAAGTAATTTAATTCAAGTTATATTACAAAATCAAATTTGTAGTGTTTTTTGTTTGTTTTGGCATGGGAACATTATATAACAAAAACGTTATTTGATAATTAAAGCTCAAAAAATGTTGACATTTAAGAAACATTATTTAATTATTAATCATTTAGAAATTTTAGGTCATTTAATTCAGTTCATATTACACCATTTTGTAGTGTTTTTTGTTTGTTTTTGCATGGGAACATTATATAACAAAAAGATATTATTTAACAATTATTTTAATTATTATTTAATAACAATGTTTTATGAACAAAGTAAAACTCAAGAAAATATTGAAATTCAAGAACTATGAATTAAATGTTAAGAATTGAACATTAAGTAATTCAAGACCTCTAAATCAAAGGGAAAAATATTCAGAATTATTCAAAGAAATAGTTTTTGCATAAATAAAGCCTATTTTTAACATGATTTTAATATGATTGACAGTTACGTCTAATTCTCGCTACTGTAATCTGAAAAATACATTTGACGTTTTCAAATTAAATATGTTATTTTGTAAAGTAACACTTTTAAGAAATGTCTGTGGTATTTCACCTCAAAATCAAAAGAACAATTACTATTATAAGAAATTGTGTTTGCATTAAGGAAATTGAATCTTATATTTAGGGAAATTTTTTCATTGTAACATTATTGACAAGCCCAATTATTTTTACTGTAATGTGAAAAAAAGTAACGCTACAGTATATAATTATAATTATTACAATCATTTTCATTTAAAGTGTATTTGCTTAAGGACAGGATGGTTTGAGAATGAGAAAATGAGAACAGATGAAATGTTGTGAAATTTCACAAAATCATAATGCAATGTATTATTAATTTTTTCTATTTTAAAGTTTATTTTATTTCCCTGTAAGATTGACCCATCCATAACCTTGTTCTTTACAGGAGACAAAGCGTTTGGTCCATGGTAATGTCTGTGGCAAGAATATTCTAGTGGTCAGGAAGGGTTTGGAGGAGGGCACGTCCCCATTTGTGAAGCTGAGTGACCCTGGCATTTCTCTGTCGGCTCTGTCTCGTGGAGGTAACTGAGAACTATGTTGTTATTCACACGTACTGTAGAGAAGAGTACATCCTGTACCCCTCTATCTGTGTCATTTCTCTCGTTACCTCAGTCCGCTTGTCACTACTGTTTACTTCATCAGATTCTCTCATGGTTCACAGAACAGGAAGCTACGAACCAACCACTTCCTTATGGTGATGCAGACTTCCTTTAGTCAAGCACATTTATTAATGTCAGGATGATCATATTTACAGCAGTGAAGCAACTGTCCAGAATGTACAGTGACAGAAACCCTAAGTATTAATCTTCAACACACTGTTTGTGATACAGACATAAATGATACCTCAAATCACGTGGCTTTTTGAGGAGAGGTGTTGTAGTACTTTTCATGAAAAAATCCACCTGTGGGTGATAAATCAAACCACCTAGTAACATATCATGTCAACACACACTAAAAACCACCCAGAACACCCTAGGATCGCATTTATGTCAGAAAATGTAAAAGTCTTTGGGTTAGTTTTACTAAACAGGGAAAATTAGCACGAGAGCGCAATTCCAAAACAGTGCCTGAATTTTCTGGGGGTGATTTACTAACAACTGGGCAAATTAAAGAACACAGACACAACATCTCATTTACATATCGACCAACGCAATATACCAAGTGCAGCGCAAATTAGCGTAGTCGCAAATAAAGAAATAAAGAAGTCACAGGACATTGAGAAGAACCGGAGGCCAAAAAATGAAGGGTTGCAAGACGTTTTGATAGACCTGGTATTGCCTGACTCCTAGTTGAGCGTTCCAAGTCGTCTTTTATTTCCTGAAGCAAATTAAAAATAACATGGTTTGGCAAACTATATTTTCATGTTCTTCTTGCATTCCAAATAAATTAATACGTGTGGAAAAAATCCTCTCCTTTCTAGTGTTGTCTGCTGTGCCACTCCTAGCAACAATAATTCCAGCCATTTCAAGAGCAAAATAGTTTAAGACATGCTTTTTTGGGCGTTAAATAATGGCGCAGATACCAGTAATTTGACGAGCGCAAACGTTAGTAAATCTCATTGCGTGATTCATTTTAATACTCCCCTCCCATAAATTTTGCTTCTGAAAGGGAAACTCCTACAAATGCATATTCAATAAGGTCAGGCACAAAAATAACTGTGTCCACGCCTTTTCAGCGCTAATTCTTCACTGTGCATCTTTAGTAAAACCTGACAGTACTATTTTAACTCCAAAAGACGGTTTGCGCTGGAGCAAGCTGTTAGTAAAACTGGCCCAAAGTTTCTTATGTTTGTGTTTTACATGCAGAGCGTGTGGAGCGCATCCCATGGATCGCTCCGGAGTGTATCGCCGACGGGGCCCGTATAGGAAGTGCTGCCGACCAGTGGAGCTTTGGAGCGACTCTGCTGGAAATCTGCAACAACGGCGATCTTCCAATCAGCGGCAGCACACTGCCTGAGGTACGGCTTCCTCCAGCTGTGTACCTGACACCACACACTCGCATTGTTTGTTTTCCTATAAGCTCTCCTCCGTCTACAGAAAGAGAGATTCTATGAGACGCAGAGTCGCCTGGCGGTGCCGTCTTCTCAGGAGCTGGCAACCTTTATCAGCATGTGTCTGACATACGACCCCGCTGTACGGCCGTCCTTCCGGACCATTCTGAGAGAGCTAACAGAGATTCAGATTAAAAGTGAGTTTTTCAACACAGTGTAATTATGCATGTGCTGGGTCTTTCTGTTGTTTTGTTGTATTGTGACTACCATGGTACAGTTATGGTATCGGATGTTAAAGGGGTCTTGAACTGCCTTTTTTTATTATTTTGTACAATCTGAGGTCGACTTATAATGTCATCAAGATTTTTACATCAAAAAACATAATTTAGAAGTAATAAGCTATTTTCTGTCCTGTTTTTGAACCCTCTCATCAGAACGCTGTGTTTGAATAGGCTAATACTTGGCTAATAGTTGTGTATGTCTGACAGCCTACATCCCTCACAGATGAACGCTGCTGTGATTTAGGTCAAAAACGCGTAAATACTCAGTACATACCAAATGATCTGTAATCACAGACAAAGCAATAGTGATCACGTAATGAAAACAGTTACTCGCACTTGTGTTGCAACATTACTGTCGGATCCAATATACTATAGTCGGCGCAGCGTAATCTTTTAGTTTCAGTCTTTCTGAAAATCCCGCGCCGAATTGTGCCTTGTTTGTAAACAAATTAGCGGTAAAATGAAGTGAACAAAGGACCAAGTTCTTACTGACGCGATCTGGATCTTCATTAAAAATAAAGTTAATCCACTCTTTCCTAATGTTATGATCAGAAGGAAGGCAACGCAACCACTGTTTTTGGCACTGCACGGCATCTTGTTGTCTTTATCGTTTGGTTTCTGCGTAGACCTGCGTTCGCCTCTCTTGTTATTTACACTACACGTGTGACTCGGTGGGCGGGGCTAAAGAGGCAGTGATGTAGAAGCAGGCGTCGATCTTCTTCTATGGAAGTGGTGTTTAGCCACACTCTTTCATCATAGAGTGGTACTTTCCACAAGCTGTCGTTTTGGCAGACTGGCTTCAATATATGCTGTTTTTAGATTAACGACAAAGTTTTGAGTTCTGAAAATTACAGGATGTTTTTATAGTACAATGACTTCTTATATGTCAAAAGATCAAGGGAATTTTGGGTTCTCAGTTCATGGCCCCTTTAGTTTTAGTTTAAGTGATAGTTCATCCAAAAATGAAAATTCTGTCATCGTTTACTCATCCTCATGTTGTTCCAAACCTCAGAATAAAAAAAAAAAAGTCATCTTTTGTCCATATAATGAAAGTTAATGGGGCCTAATGTTGTTTGGGCCACAGTGTTCTTCAAAATATCTTTTTTGTGTTGTATAGAAAGTTATACAGGTTTGACATGAAGGTGAGTAATTGATGACACAATCTTCATTTTTGGGGCAACTATTTCTTTAATGCTAGGGACTCAAGATGTACAGTATCTATCCAACTCTTCTAAGACATATAGAAGTGTATTGAGGTCAAAATTGAAGATGAATTAGCTCAGAAGCAATTGCTGTCTTATTGGCGCCACAGTAAGCAATTACAAGCATTTCCCCAATCTTGCACAGAAGCTGCGAGGCTATTTAATGCAATTAGAAACCGTCTCTAGTGTGAGCAGATAGAGAAGCTACTGCTGCTGATAATAAAGAACCAGTTGTCTGTTTTTCAGAAACGTAAAACATCCATTTTTAGTGTTGAAAGGCATAATATGTGCTTCTGTTAAGAAAAATTTTGTTTTAAGATCACTGTTAGGCATTCTTTATCTGCATTCTTTAACGCATTATTTTTGTACTTATACTACGGGGCCGTTGAATGCTTGAATCTGATTGGCTGACGAACGTTCTAAGGTGTGCAATTATTTTCAGGGAAACGCACGGCGAACGTAGTTCCAGGCAGTTCTTGACCGCATTACAGTTCCGTATCACTTCGCCAAATGATTTCGGTTATTTCAAAAGGTCTTACAACAACAAAATAACCAAAACCCACAATGACACTGGCCAAACACATAAATATAGTAAGCAATGGGATAAAAATGACAGATCAGTTCCATGTTTTGCCACAAAATTACGTTTTATTATGTATGTAAAGCACATACTCTATTTCTCCCGCTCTCTCTCCCTCCCTCACACACACACACACACACACACACAGTTTACACACATAGAAACAAACGCGCTAATGTTGTTAGTGCTGCTCTGACGACTTTGTCAGTAAATAGTTTAGCAACTTAAAAGTACATGACATTTCTCACAAGCGAAGCGAGGTAACAACGGCACTATTCGTGAGGAAAATGAACTTAAAGTTTCACTAGTAGGGACGCTGCTGCCGAACATGAGAGACAGACTCAGAGAGGTAGGCTAATTCACGCACGCTAAATCTCTCTCTCTCTCTCTCTCATATAACTTAGTTATTAGCTGCATTTGTCTGTTATCAACGGCTCAAGCCTCAGTTACTAGTTCTAAAATGATGTTTTGGAATTAGCAACAGAGGCGATGGATGAGATGCGGAAGAAATAATCCTACTCACAATAGCGATTTAAGTACAAAAACCGGACGAATCCCTTGAAATATATCATCTGATCGATGTGTTGAGGTGTGGCAACCGTAGTATAAGCGGAATAATTGACTCCGGACCGTTGAATTATTAGAAAAATAATGCACACCCGAGGTGTAACGGCCACTCCGCGAATCACCACCTCGGGTGTGCATTATTTTTCTAATAATTCAACGGCCCGTCGTCAATTATTCCTTACATATTGACAATACAATATTTTTAATGTTGCGGAAGCTTAGATATTATTATAGTAATGTTAATGAAAAGAAAAACATATATTTTATATTCAATGTATTTTATAATGTATTCATATTAACATTTTAGTCAAAATTGTATAGCTATACTAAACAAAAGATCATTTAAAATTAGCATTTCTGATTTTTGGGACATTTTTTGTTTCAGCCAAGAATTTTAATTTCATTGCATCACTATTATCGGCCATTTTTAGTCTTTGTCAAATAATCTGAATCAGTATCATCTGAAATTGGAAGCAGGCAATATCAGATCATTTTTTTCCCTGACTAACGCTATTTTTTTTCTATCCCATGTTACAAAACAAGTATTTGTCTTTCATAGTATATTAGCATCTATTGATGTCTTGAAGCATAAAAATTTACTGTGGAAACTGTTTTGAAAAAGAGTAGCAGTATATATTATCAGCCATCATATTGGTTATTAACCATAACAAATATCACTATTTATCAGTATTGACCAAAATTAGTTGTTGACACACCCTTAGGTAAAACCATGGTACTGAATTATTAATATATTTATGTTCCATTGTATTTGAATGGCAATCCAAGTTACTTTAATACTATAATAATGCAGTGTTAATATCATGTTACATTTTTAAAAAAATTTTTTTGTTTGTGACTTCAGAAATTGATATGTTGTTGTCTTCTTCAAGATCCAGACATTTCATCCGAATGTGAGTCACTCCCAGACAGAGACCCCAGCATCTTTTACAAACGTTACCTAAAGAAGATCAGGGATCTGGGAGAGGTCAGTTTATGGTTTCTGCTCAATAATTTGTTCAGTTCTTACCGTCAAATTTCAGTTTCATATGATACTCTGTGACTTGCTTCAGGGACATTTTGGAAAGGTGATGCTGTACGTCTATGACCCTGGCAATGATGGAACGGGGGAATATGTGGCGGTGAAGGCCTTGAAACAAGAGAGTGGAAGTAACCTCCACGATTCCTGGATGAAGGAGATTGAGATACTCAAATCGCTTTACCACAACAATATCGTCAAATACAAGGGTTGCTGTACTGAACTGGGTGAGCAAAGCCACCATCTTAAAGCCCACATGAAATAAAATTAAATTTTGTTACTTTTAGTACCTGTTTTTTTTAGCTTTCCATGTGCTAGTGCACAGCTAAAAGACACCTGTATTTGAGGAAAAACTAATTTAAAACTAATTTAAAACAGAAAAACTCATTTGAAACTGAATAAAGGATAAGGAAAAATTATAAACAAACAGCTCTGGTGTCAGGCAGTGAAATTTTAATAGTTTCCGTTTTCATTTTATTTAAAGTTTTAATTTTATTGTGTTTTCATTATTTCTATTATTATTTTGAAGGTCAGTTTATGTTTATTTCAGTTTCAGTTATTTTAGTATATCAAGTTAAACTAAATGAAAATGAAAAATGCTTCTTTGGCAACTAGCTGAAATTAAATAAGTGTCTGAATTTGATTTTATTTCAGTTTATGTTTATTTTAGTCCATGTTCATTAGCTTTCTGCTAGTGTACAGATAAAAGTTGACAAATACCAGTTTTAGCGTTTCAGATTCTAGGAAATTGGACCAAAATTTAAATTTTACATTCAGAGGCAGTTCCATTTTTTTTTTTTTTTTTTTTTTTTTTTTGTATATATTACAAGCCATCAATGATTCTTCTCTTTAATAACAACTCCGCCTCCACCAAATTTACAAATATCAACTGCCTCAAACTAGAAACAGCAAATCATGGTTTCCTAGGCTATGTCCTACCCCACTTCCTGTTTCCATAGGAAACATTACATAAACTTATGCTAAATGTGACGGCCACACTCAAGGTGTATTGTGTGTGCTATTTTGTTTTAGGTGGACAGGTGGTTCAGTTAATCATGGAGTATCTTCCACTGGGAAGCCTTAGAGAGTACCTGCCTAAACATCGGCTGGGAATCGCACAAAGTCTCCTGTTTGCGCAGCAGATCTGTATGGTGAGAAACTCAGAACTTTCAAAGTCATACTAAAGCTTCTAAAGGAAAACTAATAGTCCTTACTGCTATCCGATCTGTACTGCCGCACCCATAGGGGATGGACTATCTGCACTCCAAACGGTACATCCACCGGGATTTGGCAGCACGGAATGTTTTGGTGGAGAATGAAGGTGTGGTTAAGATCGGTGACTTCGGCTTGACAAAGTATATTCCAGAGGGGGAGATCTACTATCGTGTTCGTGAGGACGGAGACAGCCCTGTGTTCTGGTAAGCTCTAATAGGCTTGGGGAGATGGGTAATGTTCTCTATTGTTGATAACATCCTAGAGAATGCTTTTATCAATACAACTTGATCTGTAAATGGATTTATGGACGTCATTATACATAAAGGGGTGTCACTCAGTGAAAGCATAAGTATGTTTGATATCGATCGACAGTTACTGAATAATTCCACAGAAAATAAAATTATTTAATAATTTAATAAAGGAAAAAAACCGTTGGGAACCTTATGTTTATCTTTGGACTTGTTTTTCTTTGAAATATTAAATTCATTAAATTCACACATTATTTTTTTTGCTTTATAGGTACGCCATAGAGTGCCTGAAAGAGAGCAAGTTTTCCTTTGCCTCTGATGTTTGGTCCTTTGCTGTGACCCTCTATGAGATTTTGACCCACTGCAACCATCGTCAAAGCCCCCCTTTGGTACGTCTCTCGCTTTGACATTTTTGCACATAAAGAAAGACAAATGTAATGCTGTCTCTGTAAACCTGCAGTAATCAAAAAATTACCACAAATTTCCATTTTATCTACATGTATACTATAATACAGGGAAAAAAGCAATGCAGAAAAACAGGTGATCAACAAAAAGCTCTAGTGTGACAGTGGGATTTTAGTTAATATTTTGTAATATTTGTAATTAATATTTATTTTTTATTCATATGTTGAGTTTTATGTTTTCATTTTAGTTCAAATTTTAGTAATTTAGCTGTGTTTTTGTCATTTTTATTTCAGTTTTAGTTATTTTAGTTTAACTAAAAGAAAATGAGAAATGTTTCCTTGTCAACTAGCTGGAATAAAATAAGCCTTACAGTTTTTATACATTTTATTTGAGTAATTTTTTTAAAATGGCAGCAGTGAATTCAGCAGCAGTGAAAGGGGTAGTTCACCCAAAAATGAAAATTACCCCATGATTTACTCACCTTCAAGCCATCCTAGGTGTATATGACTTTCATACGAATATAATCTTAGTTATATTTAAAAATGTTCTGGCTTTTCCAAGCTTTATAATGGCAGTGAATGGGTTTTAAGATTTTGGAGCCAAAAAAGTGTGCGGGGGTTAATAAAGGTCTTCTGAATTGAGGCAATGTGTTTGTGTAAGAAAAATATCCTTATATCCTTAAAATATCCTTATTATAATTCAGGTAGTTATAAAACATTTAGTGGTTGTCAGTTAACTATTTGTGTGAGCTCATCTAAAGTGAAGACTACTTATGCCTCAAAAAGATTTTACAGATGAGATTTAAAGAAACAAACACAACACAGAAGTAATACAGGGAAGGAAAAAAAATAAAATAATATATATATATATATATGTGTGTGTGTGTTGTATAATGAATAAGCATTTATTAACACACTATTACTATGTGTCTAAATAATATGTAAAAATGCACATTTAAATAGCTTATTAATCATTTACATACACTTCCTAAATGATCTTTAAATAAATAATGAATTAATATGAAATAATAAATTATGAAAATTATTAAGCACATTATAGATATGCTCATAAATCAAGAATAAAGCATTTATAGCTGTATTTATGAACTGCTTACTACTGTCTATACATGTAGGAACAATGCTTTATAAATGATGAATTGACTATTTACTAATGCTTAACTAATGATTCATAGCGTGCAGTTATTATAAAGTGTTACGGAAATGTTTTTTAATTTTTTGGTAAACTATTCCTTTAAGTTTGCAGTATCTTTTAAATTGATGGATGGCTTTGTTTTCCATAGAAATTCTTTGAGATGATGGGATTGGTCCATGGTCAGATGACTGTGGTTAAACTTATTACCCTCCTGGAGAAAAACGAGAGACTGCCGTGCCCTCGAGACTGTCCTCGTGAGGTACTGTGAAACTAAGCAGCACAAATATTCATAAATGCAACAAAAATACAGCACAAGTATTTTACATATTTATTTTCACAACCCATGGATCCTTATTGCAGGTTTATTTACTGATGGAGCAATGCTGGGATTTTAACCCTGGGCAGCGTCCATCATTCAGTTCCCTGGCTGAGTCTCTGAAGGACATCCGGCGAACCTACAAACAGCAACCGTCTGTGCAACTCGCTCAGCTCAACCATTGCTGACCTGCTGTTTCTCTCTCTGTGCTGTTCTCACAGCCTGTAACCACAGCACTTCACTATGAGCCTGATCACACTTGGCTCATTGGGCCGTATTTTTAGAAAAGAGGATGTTTTTTTAAATGTTCAGTTGAGGGAACCCACGTACTGTACCTCTTTTTCTACCAAAACTGTGCCGGTGTTTGTGCTAAACCCAGAGCTTGGTTCTACAAACCTCTCTTCGAACTGTTCACTGCTTTCAGTCACTTGAGTTGTAAACAATAACTCAACTCACTGTTACTCTATAGCCACCAGCTCCAGCATCAACACAGGTCCTCTGTCGGTGGAAAAAAGGTAACTGAAATTAAGTGCTCTTTAAAGCAACCGTATGTAAATTTTTACCTTGAAAAGCATTCTGGTGGTACATTGACTTCCAAGAATGCGAATGGCTTCAGTTTCTTTCCCACACTCCACCACAAACGTCTGTTCTGGGAGTATATAAGTTTGATCAGCAGGTGTGAAATCCCACCAGAGGGTTGACTTGCTTTACAACAGCAACAAATGCATATAAAAACTACAGTGAATTCCGCACTTAACTGTAGGGGTCGCAAAAATACAAAAAAACTATATACAGTTGCTTTAAGTCAAGTGTTTTGCTGGTAAAACCATAATAACCAAAGAATGCATGGTTGTGGACATTATTCATTCCTTATGTCATTCCCAATGTAACATATTATTGTGTAAATACTCTCAGGTGTGTTTAGTTGCTTTCGAGTTTACTTCCTCTCTCCCCAGTCCTGCTGTTTTATATATATATATATATATATATAGGGAGTAAGCAAAGACTGTGACAGGCTCAAAGCCTTAAGAAAAAGAATTTAGATGTTTACAGTATGATATAAATGCCGCTTTGAATGTTTTTCTTTTTTATTTATAGTTTCTCTTTTCGAAAAATGTGCAATTCTTTCCACGTTTTATGGACGTACATCTTCCTTTTTTGTACATCTTCTTTTGTGAAATGCTATAGTCTGAATGTATCTATAAAACTCTTTTAATAAACGTAAAAGTGTTGAAAGTGTATACCAAAATACAACCGTTTGATAGGCATTGTGTTATTTATAAGTGGATCCTTTTGGGTTTTCATTCATTCAGAAATAGTCAAAGTCAGCATGAAATTAAAATTCACCCTGTCTGTTATGTTATTAGTCTTAAGGTGAAGAATTCATCCATGTATACTTTATTTTGACCTTGTAATAAAAATATCATAACTCGATCTTCCAGTGAAATTACTTCTTAGCAACATTTTCACAGCAAATCCATTATGAACCTCTGTTGTTAGTACCCATGAGGCCCACTGACTGCTTTTATTATTTATTGATCTGGCAACCAGTCCCCATTTTCATGCCATTTTAATGATATCTGGCAACAAACCTGCTGTGTGTTCAAATTTGAGACATGACTCGTTGGCCCCGCCCCTCAAGCCTGAAAGAAAAACGCATTTCCTCTCGACCAATCAGCGGGTGAGTTTCTCGCATGTGTGTATTGTTTAAACTGGCCAAAGCAAACGAACGGCGTGAGCGCACAAACTTCCACACGGAGATATGGCGGCCGCAGTGTCTGTTAGCTCACCTGCCAGAGACGAGAAATCCTTCACTGGTGCCAACTTTGCCCCGAATCCACTCTGTAACAGTTATGACCAAGCAGCCGAACCCGAAAACTGGGGGTTTGAAACGGGTAACGTTAAACAAGTGGATGCTGACACCGGCGATGAGGGTTCACCGACGGGCAGCGACTGTCCGCGACGGCTCGATGATAAACTGACGGCCCTCAGCCCAGAAGAGATTGCTAGTCGTTTGGAAAGAACGAGAAGAGAGTATTATAATCGGCGAAAAATAATTATCAAGAACCTCCCCGCCGATATCAGCAATCAGGTTTGTACCTCAAACAACTGATGATCTTTGGTCGAGCATCCCAAACACAGATGGGCAGCTTGATTGAGTCACACTTCCAGATTTCAGTAATCGCTGACTCCGTAGTTATTAGACTGGGTTTAGTTAGTTAGTTAGTTAGTTATGTAGGTAGGTAGGTAGGTAGTGTCGATAACTGAATCTGGTGTTACAATCTGAATGTGAATGATCAAAGGTCAGAGAGATGTTTTGACCACACCGAACCTCGTGTCGTCGCAGCCATTAAAGAGCCGCGGTAACGGGATGGAGTCTGATGTGAGTTGTGTAAGTTAGTTGAATTGAAAGGATGCGGGCCGTTTGACCGTTCATTTAATCGAGCCGAATCCCCGGATGTTTATCCTGCTAAATTTGCCAAATCACTGCTTGTGAAGTTACAGATTCGTGTAATATATTCTCTGCTTCATTTCCTTGTTTTTAATTACTTTTGGCGACGCAACTATCGAAATCCTCTCACAAGTTTGCTGCTCAAATTTGAAAATGTTGCCCATTTCCAATAAGTTGTTTAACTACCTGTTAACCAGAGTCTGGCCAGCAGTTTTGACACTTTAACATTTTCATAGTAGTCCAATAGTGACTAACTTTGTTGCCTGTTTATTTCACTAATGCTTATTCATTAGATACAACTAGAGGTACTCCATTCAGGAATAGTACAAGCTCAATTAATCGCTATAACTCCAATACTAGTAGTTTTTTTTCTCGTGTTACTAGTCAGTATCCCAACAGTGGCTAGTTACTTTTAAATGTACCTCATGTCACATTGTTGGACAAATGTTTTGAGTTGTATTGTTTCTTCTAGAAACTTGTTGTTCTGTTGATACTCATGAAAAGGCTTGAATCAAGTTAATCCAAATTTAGTTTTAAAATGATGAAAACTGGTTTTAAATGTCTTTAATTTCTATAGCAAATCAATAACTCGAGTATAGTTTTATCCATGAAAATGGATGAAGCAGCTGACATGCCATTTAAAAAAGTTACAAATTTTCTCTACTAAAAGGGGTCTGTGGTTCAGATCTCAACTATTAATTTTGATCAATTCATTCCAGTTGAGGCTGGTGTTGTTTAATAGCTATTTGTTGGTTTCTAGTTGGCTAACCTAGTGCTTTTCTTAAATACTAGTACCTATGTTTGAGACTAGTGTTTATCCCTTTTGTGGCTAGCAACACTTCACTATTAACAGGTGCTTATTTTACGTGTCATTTAATAACTGGTCAGAGTTGTCTAAAATGTATTCAGTTTGTTACTCGTAGTTATTCCCATGATTAACTGGATTTCTTAATTTGCAAAATATATTAAACTTTTTATTTTGTTCTAGATGCTACTAGCTTTTCCTTTTAAATCACATTGTCTGGTCATCCAAGTTCTCAAATTGTTTAATGGAAATGAGCAGTGTTCATATGACTCAGTTCTTGTTATGTGTGGATGGGGTTCTCTTAGGAAAATACTTGATTCATGGGGAAAACAGGTGTGTGTGTGTGAGCGACTCTAGTATTGTTCCAGACTGGAATGGGGGCAGTGAGGATGACAAAGGACAGAAGGCGCTGAAACAAAACGTTTTGCTTTCATTGACACTAAAAGAAAGTGCTGGTTTGTATTCTGGTAACATGTAGGAAGCCTGAAAGCAAAAGTGGAGGTTTTTTTTTCCTGGTTGCTGTCAAAAGTGACTTATTAATCACTCAGTCATAACTACTGAAAGATCTTTTTTTTTTTTTTTCTTCTGACACTTTTAAAATGAGAATTGTGGGAATAGATGGTGCAAATATGACAAGACCGAGATGATAGCTGTGCCATTCAAGCTGTTTTGAATCTATTGGATGACTTCATTGTTCATGCAAAATGGAGGATACAATTATTTAGTCAATGAATGAAAGTCTTCCTGAATGGTGTATGTGTGTGTATATATATATATATATATATATATATATATATATATATATATATATATATATATATATATATATATATATATATATATATATATATATTTTTTTTTCTTTAGGAGGTGCATGAGCTGTTAAGCAACTATGATTTAAAGTACTGCTTTGTGGACAAATACAAAGGGACAGGTGTGTATGAATCATCACATGAAAGGATATTTGTTTTTTTGTTTGTTTTTTTTGCAACATTTTATATCATTCTCTGCTAATTCTTTATTTAGCATCAACTCTGATAATCACTGGTAGCACTGTGTTGATATTCCTCAACTTTTTGTGTGTGTGAGTGAACCCAAACCCATATATTATTTTTGTTTATTATTATTATTATTATTGACTACATATTTTAGTCTTAGGTGTTCTATTTATTATTTATTTTTGGTTTTAATGTTGTGCATTTAAGCTTTTTTTTGTCACTTAAGATTTTTTATCAGTGAAAATTGATCAACTGACAATCAGAACATTTAAATTGTTACAAAAGATTTCTATATAAATTCTTTTGAACTTTATTTTAATCAAAGAATCCTAAAAATGTATCTCGGTTTCCAAAAAAAATTAAGCAGCACAACTGTTTTCAACATTGATGATAAATGTTTCTTGAGCATCAAATCAGCATATTAGAATGATTTCTGAAGAATCATGTGACACTGAAGACTGGAATAATGATGCTGAAAATTCAGCTTTGACGTCATCAGAAATAAAATTGTATTTTAAGATCTATTACAATAGAAAAAAATATATTTTAAATTGTAGTAATTTCAAGAGCTTTCTGTTTTTACTGTATTTGATCAAATAAATGCAGCCTTGGTGAGCATAAGATTTTTTCCAACCCCAAATTTTTTAATTGTAAAAAATATCGAAAGATTTTTTTTTGTTTTACTACTAATTTTTTTTTCTGTTTTTCCTATTCAAGCCTTTGTGACGCTACTGAACGGCGAGCAGGCCCAGTTTGCGATAAAGGAGTTTCACCAATATGTTCTCCGTGATCGTGAGATCTCTGTGCAGCTGCAGCCGACGGATGCTTTGCTGTGCATCGCCAGCCTTCCCAGGGCTTTCACCCAGCAACAGTTTGAGGAGCTCGTCCGCCCCTTCGGAAACATTGAACGCTGCTTCCTGGTGCACAGTGCCACCACGGGCCACTCGAAGGGTTATGGCTTTGTGGAGTACATGAAGAAGGACTCTGCAGCCAGGGCGAAGTCAGAGCTGCTGGGGAAGCAACTTGGGTCACGAATGCTGTACGTACACTGGACAGAGGTTGGCTCACTCACGTTTCCCATGCTGCACTCGCGCTGCCTCTGTGTGGACCGACTACCTCAAAACATCCTCACCGCTCAGGATCTCCGCAGTGTGCTGACTGACACACACTCTCCCATATTCTGCCAGGTTGGTACGAGTGCTTTACCCACCTGACATAGGTCAAGTGTGGAAGTAAGGGTTTGTTCATGCAGAATGTGTTTTTTCCACTGGTCTATGTGTGATGACTGGATCGCTCATCGCGTTCTAAACTGCCGACAGGTGGTGAAGCCACTGGAAGTGTTCGATCTGCCGTCTTACTATTCCCTACCAGCAGAGAGCACAACGCTGACCTAAAATCACACAATTTGAAGTGTATAAGTCGCACAGGATTAGTTTTTATGTTATGCTTATGTAAATTCATTTTTACTTCAGATGTTGTCTGCAATGTTTATGGTCTTTTTTTGGCAGGATGAGCAATATTTAAAGGGGTCATATGATGCGATTTCAAATTTTCCTTTCTCTTTGTAGTGTTACAAGCTGTTTGTGCATAGATAAGATCCCTGAAGTTGCAAAGACTAAAGTCTCAAAACCAAAGAGATATTCTTTATAAAAGTTAAGCCTCTGCCACACTCCCCTAAAATGGCTCGTTCAAACACGCCCCCACATGTCTACGTCACGATGTGGGGAGATTTTCATAACACCGCCCAAATGTATACGCAATGAAAGGCGGTGGAACTATTATTCTCGCTGTAGTATTGTTGCTGCCGCCGGCGCCATGTCCTGGAGACGCTGTTTCATTGTGAAAGCGAAACTACTTTGTTTGGGCTTCCAAAAGAGGACACAACTAGAAATCAGTGGTTAAGTTGTATTTACAACACTGTTCCAGAGCAGTACAACGCAAATATTCGAGTGTGTGCAGCACATTTTACGGAGGACTATTTCCTGAACTTGGAAGCTACAATGTTGGCTCGCACAAAGGCTGTTTCTATAAATTGGGGCAATTCCAACTTTGCAAGGACAGTCTGACGCTTCTAACTCGCAGCTTGTAAGTACATTTCTGCCACTTAAGATTCAAACGCGAGTTTTGAGCTGTGTAGAGTAACGTTAGTGCTTGTTGTTTGTCGTTTCTCCGATCACAAATGCAGACATGGTAATGTTTACGCAACGCGTAAAAAGACCATATAAGTCATTATAATCAGTAATTATGTCCCCACTGGATGCAGCAAATGCCTCGTTTGTAATGGGTTTTATTGTTTTTGTGTGGTCGCGCCGTGAAACGCCATCACAATACGGTAAGGGGCGTAACATTTCCATCCCACGCTTTAGATATTCGGCCAATCACAACGCACCGGATGGCTGGCTAATCAGAGCACGCCTCGCTTCTCAGAACGATGAGTTTTGTAAAAATCGACGCATTTCGGAAAGGCGGGGCTTAGAGGAGCAACAATAATGTACAGTATGTGGAAAATGTTTTTTGAACTTTAAACCACAAACACATTGCATTACACCAACTACACAAAATAATGTTCTTTTTAGCAATATATGACCCCTTTAAATCGTTAAGGTGGGTGTGTCTGCTGCGTTCTTGCTGACACAGGTAACGGATCCAACACAAAATATTTCTTTATGTACTGTATGCAATTATGCAAGAATTACTAAACATGAACATATCTGTTATTAGCATCCAAAATTGATTCAGATATACAATGAATGAATAATACAATACAAGCCTCTGTTACTATATTGCTCTGTTGTATTGAAATTAAAAGCTTACCTTGCATCGTCCTGGAAATAAAGACTTAAATGTCTTTAAGGCCTCGTTCAGACTGTCAGCCCAAATTTTTGTGCAAATCTGATTGAAATCCAATAATATTTAGATAGTCTGAACAGCAACGAACTACATGAAATCTGTTTTGTGCAAATCTGTTTCAAGCTACATTCGTATGTGGTCTGGAATCCTATTCAAATCGCATTCCTGGAAATCCGTTTCAGTCTGATCGGTCAGAGCAGACTTAGCCTAGCTAGACATTTTTGTAGAAAACCTGAATGAAAGTCTTTGCAGAAACAAGCTTGTTGCGAACTGCAAGGCAAGAGGAAAAAGACAATATACTGCTAGTATACACACCTCTTTGAGTTTTGAAACCAGCAGAGACGGCAGCCCAGAATAAAGCCGCACATTCCAGCTTCCTGCGTTTCTGCCGCTGCCTCATAAGACGAAGTCCATAATAATAATAATAATCCAATGCGACGGCAATATGTTGCCATGTCGTAAGACAACATCTGTATTGCTGTTATTGTTGTTTTTAGTGTTGGCATAAAGCAACGGCATTGCCGTATAAACCAACGCACGTTCTGTAAAATGAAAGGGCGCTTATGGACCCAAATCGGATATGAACAGTTGCGATACACTACACTGTGTGGACAGTCAGTCATTCAAATCAGATTCCATCCGGATATGCACAAAATCGGATTTGATTAAGTCCGTACCATATGCGGTCATCGTTATTTCTTTGAATAAGTTGTGTATATTTTTAATGTCCTGATTGAGCAACGTCTATTTCAGATTCTCCAAGATCGCACAAATATGGCGTTTTACTAGCAGTACTGTTGCCATGTTAAATTAATAATTCAACCAACGTTTAAAGCATTACCTGCTTCAAAATGAATGCTGTTAATGAAATCATTGTTGAAATAGGCTATTTGCAGTTAGCCTACTCTATGAATAAAAACAATATAACAATTACATAAACAGTGAATAACTGTGCAAGGCGAATTAAGATGTGTATACAAAGCATAAATCTTAAAGATTTTGTCCGTCCGATGTTTGTTCATCTGATGTACGCTGCTGTAATGTATATGAACGTAACTTTTTAATAAGCAGGGGAATTTCCAGACATTAAACAAATAACCCTTTACATGCTTAGGACTTTTGCATTGTAAGAATGTACAGGGATACTTAAGATATAAAAACGCTGACTTGTTAGGTGATGTTTTCTCAGTAAAATCATAATTTCCTATTAATTCAATAGAATGTATGGGAATACTAGGGAATACCAATATGATGAGCAATCCAGTTCTCTATTATAGCTCAGTGTTTTTCACTTTATTTTATTTTTTGTTTTTCTGTATAAACATGCGTTAAATAGGCATGTTTGCCCAGTGCACCCATGTCTCAAATTTTTTGAGTGTCTTGGACATGATTGCTGTTTTACTTAGAATTCAGGGTCAAGCAAAAAAGTTAAAATGGCTGTAAATTAAAGCTTTGTAATTAGTAACTTAAAATGTTTTTATTAAATTGTGTTCATGTTAAATACAAATTTACTCATATTAAAGAGTTCATTACATGTCACCCATTTCTGGTACTTGCCAAAAAAGATGGGTTTATATGCAAGTTAATAAATTACACTAACAAATAGGCTATTTTTGCCTCACCCTGGAATTGGTTCACCTTCCACATATGGCTAAGATATGTGATTCTTATTTGCTTAACCTCTTAAGACCCGAGAAAAAAGTTTTAGGAAAAAATTAGTTTTTTTCATGTCTTTAAATTGTTTAGAGCATTTAGAATAATGTAAAAAAAAAAAAAAAAAAAAAAAAATTTAAAAATGATATTTCATTCATAAGTTATGCTATGTCCTCGGTTGAGGACATCGGGACTCAATTTCTTTTGAAAAACTAAAAAGACATGAATGAACATGCATGGGCAAAAACAATTGATTTTTTTTTAAATCACCAATACATTTTTAGTTTAAGATTTATTTTTTTTTTACCAAACTTTTTATAAAGATGATTCTCAACTGTTATAACAGAATGATTCGATATACCTTGTTTCTTTATGCAAAATGTGTGTAAAATGGGCATAAATGGGTTTTCTCATTATATACAATGTATCTATAAACTAAATATAATTTGCATATTAATGTGTTTTTGGGGCAACATGTAATGAAAAAAGAAGTGTAATAATGGGAGTAATTATTGGCCAGATTTTCATAATATTTCATAGAATATTGAAATATAATTTCTTTCTCTATTCATTTATGTCTCCCAAAATGCGTAAAAACATGCTTTTAGTCCTGGTGTCCTCATATGAGGACATGTATGAAATCAACATCCTGTTTCGTAACAGAAGGTCATATTTTGATTTGAAACCCCATAACATTTTCCTGAGATGTTAATTTATAACACACAATTTAAAAATTAGACAGATTTAAATGATAATTTACAAAGTATTATCATATTTCCATAAGAGTGTCACTAAATTAATTTCAGACATTTTTGAACACCAAGGAGAGGGAGTGGTCACTGTGAAACGTCCAATCATTTGGTATCTCTGAAAAGCCATGAATGTGCTCTGTACAGGACATCCAGACTTAAAACTGTGGCATGTACAGTCTCAGAGAAATTCACTAAAATATAATGTCCTCATATGAGGCTGCAGGGTCTTAAGAGGTTAATGAATGTTTGGTACAACTAATTTACTGATATTGAATAAGCATTTATCTTAGAACCAACAACCAACCATTTATTAGGTTTTGTCAATAAGACAAAAATATGGATATTTAATTTAAACAAGGGGTCGGGGGTCCCCCAAGAGTATTGACACGTTTTGAACACTGACTCGCAGCAGTGTTCGAAAGAGATCGCAGCAATAGCAAACAACAATGATCCAGTCACCCTATTTTTCACCCCCTCATTTCAATCAGATTTGCCGCAATAGGGAAGACAATTATCACAATTTATTTCAAATTTAAAATAGAGTTTTAAAAATAACCTGAAACGGCATTCAAAATCTAATTAAAATGTGATTAATTTCAAGTGAAACTGAATATTCAGTGGGATGTTATAAAGGGTGGTGGTGATGTTCTTTGCCAGATAAATTTTATTTTAATATTGATTTTTTTTTTTTTTTTTTTTTTTTTTTTCTGGTCCTTTCTATCTGCAGAAAATTTGATTTCAGTGGGCATAATTATCATCTTGTCATTAAAGTGTGTACAATAAGATATTGATATGAAGGAAGTAAATGAGGTCAATTTTGATTTCATGGTGTTTGTATGTACACAGAGGCAGATGGCAAGATATCGTAATCAACACGCAGCTTAATTGTTTCTCCAGTGCTGGAGATTTTAATTTGAAGTTTAATTTGCAACCATTGTGGCCGTCTCTTCATATGCTCCGTAACTCTTATTTACCTAATTATCTGGTTGAACATTATCTGCCTTCTGCAATATTATGATGATGAAATCTAGGGTGCTTGTGTATAAACCACTAATGAAAAACTGGCAGAAATATTGAGCTAATTTTACAGCTGAACCAGCCTTTCGTGAACAGAGCAAAAAATGTGTCTGGTTGAGGAGAGGTGCACTGTTACTTTTTAAAATGATCATATATTTGCATGGCACAAAATGGCAATCCCCAATTTTTGATGTAGTAACTGGTTTCCCCCCCACTTCACTCCAGTCAAGCTTATAAATTTCCATTTGTTCTGGTTGTCTTACTGCAGTGTTGTTGATAAAAGCTGTTATAATTCAGATGCTCTACTGACACTTATCCACTGGCTGACTGACATTTATCCACTCTGGCTGATGAGCACTATAATAAGTCTTAAAGTTGCAGCTGTCTTCAGTTAAAAATAATGTTGACATCCTATTGTTTGTTTGTTTGTTTTTTTTCAGTGTTAAAAAAAATGCCTTAATGGAATAATTCACCCAAAAATGAAAATCAATTACACACCCTCATGTCTTTCCAAAGCTGTGACTTTTCTCATTTTCTTACCCAAAGCTGTCATATAGCTTAAAAACACACCAGTACACAATAGTAAAACATGCTGAACAGACTGCAATTCTCTTATAACACTGTTTTCATTAGCATCAAATTAAAGGAATAGTTCATTTCCAGAATGAACATTTCCTGATAATTTACTCACTCCCATGTCATCCAAAATGTTCAGTGTTTACAAAGCGAATGTGCAAAGAAAGTCTCATGCCTGGAATGTTTTCCTCAAAAACCTTAATTTATTTCTCTGAAGAAAGAAAGATGAACATCTTGGATTACATGGGGATGAGTAAAGTATCGTGAAGTTTTCATTCTGGAAGTGAACTAATCCTATGAACGATAACTATATTACAGCCAATGGATCTTATCGTTCTGTTTATAAGTGCACTCAGTTTCGTCACTTGCTTTTTGCATCAAATATTTGAGCCCTTTAAAGTTAGGTTGATTCTGGCTGTCAGTGTCTTTAGTTATCATTTGCTGGGAAAAAAAAAAACTGAACCATTCCAAAAATATTGTTCTTAGTCAATTAAGTCCTTAGTCAATTAAGCTGACTTTATGGAGCTTAAATAGTGTTTGTCCTTTTTGGTGCTTGATGACCCTTGTCACCTTCATTGTATGAAAAAGAAAAGCCTGAACTTTCTGCTAAACTTTTGCACTTCACGGATTTTTCAGAGTACTTGTTAACATGACAAAGTGGCGTGTTTTTTTTTTTTTTTTTTTGTTGTTGTTTTTTTTTGGCTTCCAGTATTTGTTAGTTTTCGTGTATAGCCCTTTGTCAGATTTATTTAACTATAAAGCTGAATTTCCCTTTATGCTTCCATTTTATGTTCAGCTCTTTCACCTTTGACCTGCTTTCCATGAGGCCATGCTGAGTGCTCCATGGCAGAAAGTGCATTGGTTTCTATAGTGAGCACCACCTGACTGGGCCAGGTGCTGTCAGTCAGCAGGTCATTCTGGAACGAGAGAGCTGCTGCCTTTTTCATATGTTAAACGTGGATCACGTACACCACAGGGCATTGTTGGGAATGACAATTTCGTCATGTTCCCCATTGCTATGGAATTAACAAGGGCTTTGGAAGTTAATTCTCATTAAATCAGCTGAGTTCAATTTCCTCAGGTTTTAGGGAGGTATTGAATTGGCCTCATGTGGATGAGGCTCCAGTCATGCATAAAATGGGCAAATGTTTAATGAATTTTTTTTTTTCCAAGAATATCTAATCAAGGCCTCAGCGACTCATTGTGTTTGCATGTTGAACACAATTCCACCCAAAGCCGAGAAGCTCAGGAGCTGCATTAATCTTAATGGCTCTGTCAGGAAAGGTTGTCGTCTTTTGTATAAGTATGCATGTGTTCTGTGTAGATTAGCATAGTACTGGGCTTTGGTTTTGGCACAGTGGTTATGATGCATTTCAGCAAGGTACTGTGCTTGTCATGGTGCCTCCCCCCCATCTCTCCTTACTTTCTCCATTTCTTTTATCCCATCAACTTGAGGTGGTAAAACTGAGCTCTTCTGTTGTGTTTCTGAGCAGAATCTTTGATCTGCACTAGATGGTTTTCTTTCCTTTTTTTTTTTTTTTTTTTTTTTTTTATAAAGGAGACCTAATATGCCCCTTTTTACAATTTGTAAAAAATCTCAGGTGTCCCCATGTTTGCAAAGTTTCAGTCAAGTCACCATTATTCATAAAGCGCTTTTTACAATGCAAATTGTGTCAAAGCAGCTTTATAGTATTAAATGTGGAAATGGTGTCGAAATAGTGTGTAGTTCTCCTCTGGCCAGATGAAACCAGCAGTTTAATTCTAGGCTACAACAAAGTCAGATTGTGCAGTTTCAGTTCAAAATATCCCACAGATCATTTATATCATTTTGAAAACACCTAGCCTATTTTGTGGAAGCAGAAATGAGCAGTTTTTGTGCATGTCTCTTTAAATGCAAATGAGCTGCTGGTCCCCGCCCCCTTTTCCAGAATAGGGCTAAAGGCTCATATCTCAGATTTCTGCCAAAAAAACATGTTTAGATTTGACTATCATGTCTGTCGTGCTGAAATCATGTTTTAAACCATATTAGTTTAAACGCACACATCCGAAGCACACACACAGAAAGCTGTCACACGGCATGCGAGTACTAAACCAAGTTCTTTCATGTCTTATTGCGCTTAAACTGTCAAATACACACACATTTGTTAACACAGTTGCAGAGTTACAAAAACAGTTGGTTATGTCTGTGGAGGTAAACAGCTATGAAAGAAATAACATGTTTATATTAGATCTGCTTTGCTCGAACTTTCGCCATTGTGTTAGAACTGGTACAATATTGTCACTTGCAAAAACACAAACACAATGGCAGCTCCATGGGTGTAAACATGGATTAAGAGCTGTTAATGATAAAATATCCCCCCCCCCCCCCCCCCCAATCAAAATCTGCGAAATCTGAGCGACTATTCATTCTATCATCTATCATTCTAAACCTGTATTACTTTTCTTCTGTGGAACATAAAAGAGATTTTAAAGAATGTTGGTAACCATATAGTTTCACTTCCCACTGGCTTCCAATATATGGACAAAAAACATGTCAAAATATTTGTTCCACAGAAGAATTGAAGTCTCATATGTTTGGAACGACATAAGGGCAAGTAAATTGACCATTTTTATTTTAGGCAGGGTGAACTATCATTTTAAGTCAGTTGCTTCACGGGAATGGCCTAATTGGAATTCTGTGACTAACTTAATACTGTTCATTTTATCTGTGGAAAAAATCTGATTTTTTTTTTTTTTTTTTTTTTTCTCCACAGCTTGCTCAAGGTCAGGATTGTAATTTTCGGCGGTTTGCAGTGCTGGAGTTCGCCACGCCTGAGATGGCTGAGGATGTGCAGCGGCTGACCGATGGAAGAGCTCTGGGTGGCACTCACATACGTGTGTCCTTCTGTGCCCCAGGACCTCCAGGAAGAAGCATGCTGGCTGCCCTCATCGCCGCCCAGACCATGGTAGACCCCCACACTCCACTACTTTGTCAAAAACTTTCACAAATGAGTTGATTCTTTCTAAAACGATTTTACGTAGACCATACACAATCAAATATATATTCAATTCGTATGTGCATGAATGAATGCAGCATTTAAATGTTGCTAATATAACTCATTGTGTGGGTTTCTCAATATGCGTTCTTATCTGTTCTTGTGGACTTGTGTAACGTCATTGCCCAAAAACCTGTATAATTTTCAAAATATTACTGTTATTGTCATGAAATGTAGTTTTAAGAGTTTTTCAGGCAAGAATGTAGTTGTTTAAAACTCAAATCTGCGGTTTATTTACAAAGATGGCGCCTATTTGAAATTTCGCTATGCTGATTTTGGAGATGCAAGCTCCAGGCGATCACCGGGCGCTCAGTGCTCATGTATCCGCGTACAGCAGCCTTAGCTCGGCTAGTTCTTCTGACATTTGCCACTGCCTCTGATGTCTCTGTAGTGATTAAACATCAGATACAGCCTGTTTTGGGTATATTTAACAGGCATTTGTAGTCTCGTGAATCTATTATTCCTGGTCATATCGTTTTGGCTGAGCACAAAGTTATGTTTAACTTTTTATATATTTATTTTGAACTTTGTAGCATACGTTTGACTGAATTGTTTGCTTTTGTATTTATTTCCTCTTATATAAGCCTCTTATACTTTGTACTTGTACTTTTATAATGGCTATTATTGTTCATTAAAACTGACATTTAACAAAAAGAGGCAGAGTTGTGCTTATTGTCGCACTTTATCGTCGATCGCTACTTTCCGGAATACACCACTTCTATCAAGTAAGGGTACTGTTGGCGGTGGAAACGTAAGCTGGATCAGGGTGTTCGGTCCTGAATCGCACCGTACCATACTGTACTGTACTGACCCGACCCGTACCGCTCGGTGGAAACAAGCCATTAGAGAACATTGACATTGTTCGCTTGAATTTATTCCTCAAATTTTCATTAAATTTGCCTTCCTAAAACCTGCAGAAACCCTGGTAAATGCAATGCAAGTTGCTTTGGAAAATGCATAAAAATAAATGCTGTGCACTATTTGCATCACTGTAAATGTGTGAGGCTTATTTCCTGGCAATGACAGTTATGGCTTTTTCTTTTATACAATATTTTAATTTACTTTTTAGAGACTTTTTGATTGAATAATGTATTGCAGTATGCAAATTGTTACCCCAAGAATTAGTAAAAGATTAAATATTTTGTAGTCAGTGAACTTTTTTTTTTTTTTTTTTTTTTTTCCCTTCATCGAAATGAAATGATAAAGTGATTTTAAAAGTTTGTATAAATTTCATCCTTTGCCTCTGCAGGCCTTGAACAGAGGGAAAGGTCTCCTTCCTGAGCCCAATGCCATGCAGATCCTTACTGGCCTCAATAACCCTGCCGCACTGAAGATGCTGTTGGCGTCTCTCAACCCAGGGCATAAACAAGGTACTTATGCTCATCGTTTTTCTTCTCTTGGCTTCTTTTGTAAGGAAGGTTTTTGTACTAATCCAGGCAGTGAGTTTGTCACTCTTCTCTCAATATGCAGGCCTGCTGGGAGCTGCGCCCGCTGTACCTCTGCTAGCTAACCCTGCCCTATCTGCTGCCCTCATGCAGCTGCTGCTCCAGAACCAAGTCCAACAGGTACTGTCCATCTCTCCCTCCCTCCACCCCTCATCTTCTGCCACTGTCCCAGCAGCATGTGTGTTAGCTCTCACTCTCCTCTTCTCCCCTCCCAGCAAGCTCTTTTAGGGAATCCTCTTCTTTGGGCACATATTCTGCACAATAAAGAGTACAGTCTTCTCCCTTGTGTGAGTGGTTCCTCTGTGTGGGTGTGATGTGCGTGTATGCTTTGCTTATTTATTTTCAATGATTTACCAAATTTACCAAGCATCTCCTGGAAAAGTACTAACTGTTCAATTATTCTTCCATTGCAGATCAATGCTTTGAACTTAAGTAATTACTTGGTAAAACTCCATTAGCTGCTTCTGTTCAAGTATCGGCCAGAACGTACATCAAATGTTTTTTGCCTTGGCGTGCTGTTTACATCCCTCTTTTTAATTTTGTTGTAATTGACAAAAGTGTCTTTCTGAAGGATTATGTGGTGTTTTTTTATTATATAAGAATGTCAAACTAATGCAGTTCTACCTTTCCACAGGCTGGACTGCTGAGTGAAAATCCTCTGACTGCTCTTCCTCTCCAACAAGGCATTAACATTTTGGGAGAGATGCCTCAAGGTACCACACATCTGTAGTGTTTTGTTTGTTTCACAGTGATGGGAAAATGTCAGGGATGCTGTGTTTTTAGAATCGTCCCATTTTGGGGGGAGTTTAATTAGGTGAAGTGTTATTTTTAGTGTCATTGATATACTTTTTTTTTTTTTTTTTGTTTGTTTGTTTTTTTTGTTTTTTGTTTTTTCGATTCTAATCTTATTTGGTTTAATGTGTGGTTTGTGTTTTTTTTTTTTTTTTTTTTTTGTGTGTATTTCACTTTAATTATTTTAGTACTTAAACTACATAAATGACATTGCTTTGGACAATAGCTGACATAAAAATATAATTTAATTCAAACCATTCATTACTTGAAATTAAGCAAGCTTTAGTTAACGATAATAAAGATGCTTGGTTGCAGTTGTTTTACTTTGCTGCAGTGCAAAGAAAAATAACTTTTTCCTGGCTGGTACCTATTAACCATTAACTGACAAGATTAGAATGTTAAATTGGTGTGGACAGAACAGGATTAAACACTAAAAAGTGAAAACACAACAGAATAATTTGTGGTGTGTATATGGTCATATGTTTACTTTTTACATTAAAGGGATAGTACACCCAAAAATAAATTAATTACTTGTACAATTACTTTGTTCATCTTTGGAACAAAGATTTTTATTGATGAAATCCAAGAACTTTCTGACCCTGCATAGACAGCAACGGTACTACCAAGTTCAAGGTCCAAAAATGTAGTAAAGATATTGTTAAAATTGTGCATGTGACATCAGTGTTTCAACCTTAATTTTATGAACCTACAAGAATAATTTTTGTGCGCAAAAAAAACAAACACTTCATTCAACAATTTTGCAGTCATGGTTCTGTCGTGAACGAGTGGCAGAGGCTGACGCAGAAGAGAAGAATTTGTGGAATAAAAGTTATTTTTGTTTTCTTTGCATGCAAAAAGCTTCATAAAATTACAGTTGAACCACTGATGTCACATGGGCTATTTTAACAATGTTCTTATTACCTTTCTGGGCCTTGAAGGTGGTAGTTGCGTTGCTGTCTATGCAGGGTCAGAAAGCTCTCGGATTTCATCGAGAACGTTTTCATGTGTGTTCCAAAGATGAATGAAGGGTTTGGAATGACATGAGAGTAATTAATGACAGAAGTTTTAGTTTTAGGTGAACTATTGCTTTAATCAGTCAAAATTCTTACTGCTGGTAAGGATTTTTTATTTTTTTTTCCCCATCCCTAATGTCTGTTAGTGTAATTCCAAAAAGTGGTATTGATATTTGACATACCAGTGGAGGTCTGCCACATCAAATTGCTTGTTCACTGTTCATAATTAACTCGGAAGACTAATGGAGATTCACTTGCTGTAGAGTTTAATGTGCAGTTTTAACTTCATTCAGGCACTATTGCTCCAACGCTGGGCTTGCAGAATGAAACTCTAGGCCCCATCAAACAACCATCCCTCAGCCGACCTCTTGGGAGAGAGAACGAGACCCCAGCTACCCCTATCGGCTTTCCTCCAGCAGCCTCTCCTGCACTGCAGGGACTGAATTTGCCCCTCCTGAGTGGCATATTAGGAGCAGATGGGCCGACTCTACCGGGGGTGAGATGGATACTAATGGCTGCCCCTGTTTGTGCACAATTATTGTCACATAGACTACATTTACTGCCATGGTCTTCTAGAGGAAAGCTTTGAAATTGCTGCAATTTGCCTTTAGCTCGGCATGAGCTGTTTTTTGGTCCTGTTAGTCTTCTGTGTGTTGCCAAATAGTATCTAAGGCAGGTTTGTATATTCAGATCCTCTTTTTCCTGAAGGCCTCTATATTGGGCGAGCCTCCCAAAGAAGTTGGTGTATCCCAGAATCCCTTTCTCAGTGATCCCAGCATATTCCCATCTTCAGGTCAGTCTACCCACGATGTCTTATGAACCTTTTTTCCGTTTTTATCTTTTTGCATTTCCTAAAGCATTGTTTATTTAGGTGCCAGCACAAGGGCTCACCCCTACAGGAAGAGAACGGCACTTTGCAACACGTCTAACCAACGCGCAAACCACGGCATCCACTCGAACTACAGCCTGCGCTTCCAGGAGTCTTGCACACCAGAGTTTTCTCTGCACCAGGTCGGCTCAAGTGTTAAGAGCAGCTTCACTTAATGTTTGACTCCCTCCCTCACCCTTTCTGACTGGATGTCTCTCTTTTTCACTCCATCTGTAGGACCCCTTGTCTCATTTGTATGAGCAGCAGGAGGTTCTGGAAAATGCAGCACTTCCCAGCTACCGTTTGCAGGTACGGCTCCCACCTTCCTCCATTTACACTACCAGAAGAGTTCTGTTCCAAGAATGGACACGTGTGAAATAGTAATTATCTCCGTCTCTCAAGCACTCCAGGCACACAGGCTTCAGTGATGCAGGGTCTCCTTTCAGCTATCCACCCAGCCCTCCTCAGTCCTCTTATTTCAGCTTTGGAGCCCATACCCACGTCCCCTCCACCCAGCTCAATAAGGTACTCAAAACAAACCATCCTTTGTTACGCCAAAAACACTACTACGTCGTTGTTGTTGTTTAAATTCTCTCAACGATTCTGAAATTTCAGAATCTATTCTGAGCCTGGTCTCCACATATGGCAGTGGTGTGCTAGAAACAGTCACAAGCTGCATTTCCATTACAGATTTGTGCAAAAAATGTTCGATAAATGTCGATATAAAAAAAAATATTTAAAAAAATCCGTTTACCAGTGTTATGCATCTAAAACGTCATTTATTTTATTTTTTTCTCCCTCTCATGATAAGTCATGGCAATGGAGGTCTGTGTATATCGCAGCCATAGCATTAGCCTCTACTTTTAATCAAAGGAGATTAAAAAGTTCTCTTCTGGGATGATTCTGAAATAGGGCTGCATGATTAATCGAAATTGTACCGGTATCGCTATTTGGCTTAATGTGATTACTGAATCACGAAGGCTGCGATTTTTAATTAAAGGCACCGTATGTAAGATTCCTGTAATAAAATATCCAAAAACCACTTGCACGGTGTTATATTTCATGCAGTTGTGTGCTTACATTATTTCAAAATTTCCCAAAGATTTGTAAATCCAGAGAAATTCCAGTTTTAAAAATTGACTTGTCCCTCTTCCCCCATGGTCATGGTCACCTATCAGTAGGGTTGTGCCAATAGACGATTGTATCGACGATAGTCAGAGATATCGACGATAGCAGATGTCTTTGTCAATAGTCAAGACGATATTAGCCTCATTCTCCTATTACTGTATAAAACTATTATTATTATTATTAGGCGGCTTATTATTATTATTATTATTATTATTATTATTGGGCTGTTATCATCAAATTGCCCTGCTATTTCACCTCAGCGCCGCACTTCACACACGCACAAATGAGGATTAGGCTTCTCATTGGAAATGTTTTAAAAATGGACTCTAAAACTAAGCCCACATCGAAATTGAACAGCAGGGTGATAAACCTTTATTTACAAATTAGTCTGTCAAGAGTGCAAAAAGAGGCATCTTTTAGACATCTTCTTGAACAGCTATGAGCTATGAATGAAAATGATGAAACTGCACCAGCAGCATTTCGTTTTCTTTATAGCACATTAACAAAAAACAATGATGCTTAATCTTCATCATCGTTATTATAAAAAATATGCAGTTAATAAGTTATCAGTCTAAAACAGGGCTCGTCATGGGGCGCGCGGTCCGGAGCGCTGTAGGACTGATGTAGCCTATTCATTTAATTTAACTTTACTCCAAAAATATGAACTTACCTGAAAATACTTTTCTCTTTAACGTGTTCGTTTATGTCCAATATTTAGTGTTAAACTGTTGGTCTTTAAAATAAATCTACTTTTGATTTTTAGACACACATAGCCTAACTTCCGCGCCGATGCGGCAACTTGTCACAGTAGGACGCGCGGTCCTAATAGCGACGTATGACTGCTGTATCCAAATATATGAACTAGCTGTTTTAAATTTTTATATTTAACATGTTAGTTTTTCAGTATGTTTAAAATTATATTATTTCAGTTATTGGTGCTTCCAGGCTCTCTCACTCACTCACTCACTCACTCACTCACTCACTCACTCACTCACTCACTCATGCACACGCGGTTTAAAATCGCCAAAATAGTTATGAAATAGCATATGACAAGTACAGAGAGTCTCTCTCTTGCCCCCACCCACCCATGCACGATAATATCGTGTATTGGCGCTCTCACAGGCTGGCGATATGACGATATGAAATGACCATATCGCCCAACACTACCTATCAGTGATGTAATATCCGCGCTGTCCTCTGTTTTCGCTTGTAAAATCTACAAGCGTGGACAAAAATGCCACTGCACAGTTAAAGTAAATCCATTACGGCTGAAATGAAAAGTGTTGACTGCGGCATTAAATTTATATCTGCTCAGTGTTGCATCATGACTCTTTCCGCATTTTTACAGTGTTGCGCATTATAACCAATCACACATGAGTCTGTTGAGCTTATGAATGCAATGGCCAATCAGAGGTGTTCAGATGAGTTTCGTTGAGTGTGCTGACAGGCTGACTGAATTCAGCTTGTGAATTCTCTCATTATAAACAAGTGCAGATGTATGTATAATGTAAGCGATTCATTCATCAGTGTATAGACAGCTTTACTGATTACAAGGGGAGTGTTTTTTTTTTAAGTGCTTAATCTCGCACTAGACTGAAATCAGTCATAATGTTCTTTGACAGTGTAAATGTTGTTTGCTTGCTTTCTCTGTATAATTTATTTGCTGTTTGAATAACTGTGGAAGGTACAGATAATTCATTACCTCATCCGTGAACATGATTCGTGAATTCCATACATCTCTTAATAGTGTTCCACCCGTCATCACAGCGTCATCAAGCTTCGCCTTTGTTACTCTTTTGAACATGCGACCTTTAGCAGCGAAAACATTGTGCCTTGAAATATATGCACAGCATCAGTAGTAAATTCTGCTCAGTCACTGCAAGTGCCATGAGTTGCTTTTAACATGCATCTGAAAAAGCAACACACAACATCCTCCCAATCCTAATGAGATGCATTTATTAACCTGTTATAGAACAAAAGAGAACACTTAATAAGCTTTTACTCCACAGCATCAGTCGAGTGTTTGAAGTAACTTCATTTTCTGACCTGGTGTGGCGGCTTATCACAGAATGAGACAGAAAATATATTCTATTCTGTAATAAAGGTGATATACTGTAATGTCAGTTAGCACTGGATTATAAATTTACTTTTTTTATGAAAATCCCCAAGATCACTTCAAGTGTTTCTATTTCCTTATTCAATCACAGTTGTGGCTTGATGCCTTTGTCCATATTAGGGAATTCCTGGAATGTCATGAGCTTTAATACATCTGTGACGCATATTTGGAGTTTCTGTGCGAAGGCGCCCTTTGGCGTCCAGTATGAATTAAACAGACATTACGTGTGTTTAGAACTCAGTAATGCCAAAGTCCTTTAAGACAAGTCATTTCACTCTATCTCTTTGAATGGGGAAACATCAGATTCTTCAAAACTGTTCACTAAGCTTACGATTAAATTCATATTTGAAAACACCAATGAAATCTGACAACATCAGTCTCATAAAGCTTGATTCTTATGTTCAAATACCGTTTTAAAAAGCTTGTTTTTGATGCTAGATCAGCCAATGTGCATGCGCAGTCATGAGCGCGAGTTTGAGAACGCTGCCTGTTTCTGTAGAAACCGGAGCTTCTAACGGCAGCTGCAGTGACACGGTGACTTTACTCATCAACGATTGGCTCTTTCACTTAGAAGGCGGGCTTATTCACCATATTGGGTGTTACTCTTTCTCTCATTCACAAGTAATAGGAGTGCACAGTCTTCCTATATATAAAGTCTTTGGTAATGCGTGCTCAGTCCTATTTTGGGCATAAACAGGAAAAATACTACTACTCTCTAAAAAAATTTAAAGTAAACATGATGATGTTTTTCTTCAGTGTATAGAAAGTACAGGAGATGTTTTACATTTCAAATAGTCTAACTTGCAATATTGTGCCTTTTTAATTGCAAGGAAAGCCCCTTATACTTGAGTCACACATGTAGTGTTTCTTGGAGGTTATAGTACATTAAAGAATGTGATCCATTTGAAGTTTTGTGAAAATATATATATATTTTTTTCAAATTGCCTGAAAAACCACCTCACGAGTGCAAAAGCGCTTTTTGCAATAAATGCGAGTTTTTGCGAAATTGACTTTTTTTTTTTTTTTTTTTTTTTTAATTCGCAATTTCAGTTTGCGAAATTTGAAGGGTAAAGGAAATGCAGCTATATTCTGCTCGCTGCCAATTACACGCAAACACACTATTATATATAATATAAATTTGCATAAAGTTTCATGATTGAAGTGAAATACAAGGGCAGTCTGGGCTTTGTTGTCAGTGTGTTCTTTCACCTGCTGTTTTTTTTCAGTGTTTTCCCTTATGTATGCTCTACAAAGGCATTTATGCTGTTTAGAGATTAGCCTAGTACATGTTGGATATACAAAGTTCACGTACTGATAGACAGCTGCTTTCAGATGCTCACTTTTTTTATATATATATATATATATATATGTATATGTATATGTATATGTATATGTATATATATATATATATATGTATATGTGTGTGTACATACATAGCCCTCCAAAAGTTTGGAAACACCCCTGGCAAAGTGTGGTTTTGGACGATATCAGCATAAATCCTTATTTTTTGGTGCAAATACATTAAAGTAAC
>JAFVLL020034501.1:0-60630 GCA_021397915.2 Tor tambroides
TCTATTTTGTTGCCATGACAAGATAACCACTAAAACCTTAAAATAAACAGAATTAATGTGTTTTTAGAAAATTATGGCACCACATTTCCATAAAATTGTTTTTTTTTTTACCATTTTAAATAGGTGTTACATTTAAGCATTACGTTTATCATTAAAAGTACATAGAATCACCTAACTTTTGTAATATCCTTTGTTTTTATTTGTCTGCTTAATCAACTACCGATTTAAAACGCTGAAATTGAGTATCGTTTGAGATATTTATTATTGGAAGTCAAAACTATTAATGCCACAAATGCTTTAGAGAGTAACCTACCTCTTGGGTCCAAATCCCTGAGACCACATGGAAGATCTGTTATTTATTTAATTTTTCTAATTACTGCTACTCTATATGTTAAAATGTGACAACAAATTGTAAGTTGAAATTTTATCAGCGCAAGTTGTTTTGGATTGTTAATATTCTGTTCCAGTGAGGTTCTGATAAAACTCTTTGAAGGGGAAAAAAATATAAAAAGAAAATGTTAAATGCACAAAATAAAACTAATTCTGTCTGGAGGGGGGAAAAAAAGGATTGATTTGCTGTTGTTCTTATAGGAGAGCAGGAGATCTCAGAACATTGAAAGCAAAACAAACCAAAATGAAAAACAATTTAGCCTGCTGTGAACTGACTGAACTTCATCTTTGACTTATTCATTGTTCATAATGGTCTCTTTACTGGGTCAAGCTGTGTTCAGGTCTCAGATGTTTGGACTCCAATTTGCATTCACAACCATTTAAATATAACTACAAATGAAAAGAGAGAAAAAATGTCCTAGGTAGAAAAGTAGAAATCAACCTGCAAACATTCTGTGCAAATAAAACAGTGTCCTTAGCAAATCCTAAAAGGATAGTCCCTTTTTTTTTTTCAGAGCACCTGTATTACGCAGAGCTGCTGTCTCAGCTCTAAATATCAGGCTACTCACTATTCACCTATGACTGCATTTCCATTTCAGCAACCGCATCATCACATTTACTGATGACACCACCATTGTTTGTTTTTTTATCAGTGATCAATGAGGCATACAAGAAGTCTTAGATGTCAGCAAAACAATGGAAATTATTTTTGGGCAACTCACACTATTTTGGGACCAGATTACATTAGACTTATAATAAGACTGACTTTGCTTCAGAAATGATTGAATAAAAGACAACAGATGTCATTTCATTAATTGGGACAAACCGAGTCAGCACTGTAACCAATTTCTGTTCTTCCTATAATTAAGGTCACATTGCATTTTGTCATATTTTGCCGTTAAAAACAAGTCTTGTGTACTGTACCAAAATGCTCCCATTGCTCATACACATAAAATGAAGTTAAAAAATAAATTCAATTTATAAACCTGCAGAATACAGACTGGAAGAAATGCTTCCAAACTACAAATTTCATCTGCAACATATGACATTTTCATTACGTTTTAAGAATGCTATACAAAGAATGCAATACAAATGTTCTTTGAAAATGTTTTCATGGCTTTATGGGAATGTTAGGAAAAAATGTTAGATGAACAGGCCTATAACAATGTTTTAACATATTTACAGAACATTCCCTGTGATCAGTGCCAGGACTATGATATATCACCTCCTGCATATGATGTTTTTGCAAAGCACAACATTGCTGCTTAAGCATGAAAAAGGGAAGTGATATGTGTACCATGAAAGGAGGGTCCTGCAAAACACTATAAATGGAAAACAGGAGCAGCTTGCACTTTCCAGCATCTTCAGGTCTGAAGTCAAAGGGGTGTAAAAAGAGCTATGAGGTATTACAAAAACATCTGTAATTAAAACTAAATATTGAGTGTTTCTTAATAAAAGACATTTCATGATGAACAACATTGATTTCTATTATCCATTTGTTGTTTCACTGCCCCTTAAATATATAAAAATACATACATGAAGAAGAAATACAAATATATATCACAATATGAGCATTCAACACAACAACACTATGTACGATAAACATGTTTATTTAACCATCACAGGAATGTTTGTAGAGCTTTTGGGCATGTCAAAAAGAAAAATCTCAAACGGTTGCATATTTTGTTTAAAGGCATTAAAAAAGGTTTCAAGAGAAGAAATAATATTGCGCTGCATTGTAGGAGACATAAATTAAAACTTCGTAGTTCTTTCAGGTGCTGGGGGCGTACTGCATGGTAAGCCTGTCGAATTCATTCTCCTGTGGGAACATAATTGAGTTTACAATGTCTTTATTAAACTTAGTTCTTCATTTTTTTCAGAGTTACTCAAATAAAGAAAAGAAAAACAGAACAAGGTGTTCCATATCACACTAAATAACCTTACCTTAGCAAGATATTCCTTAATAAATGGATGTGACTTGTGTGCATCTTTCAGTTGAGACAAATATCGATTTGTCACCTGTGCAGAAACAAAGAAACTATGAACAGCTCTGCTATCCTTTACACAACTAATGCTTCCTCAGGGGTATAAAATGCTTTCGCATACTCTGAAGCATGCAGATTATAGTTTTAATCTTAACATCCCATTGCTTCTGTAACTGACTGTGATGAGAACATTTATATTTATAAAGTTCACCTCAGGAGGTTTGCCCAAATGCTGTGTCAACACAATGAGGTTGATGAGTGTCTCCGGGTGGCTGCTGTCCTACAGAAGGTAAAGGACAAATCATGACATTTCACCGCAGTTAAAAATGGACCAAAGCCAGCTCGTTGCATAATCAATATGCAGCACATCTTAATGAGTTCTGCTTTCAATTTCAATAGTAATTCCAGTTTTCAACCACAAATGCAACCAATTTGCTGCCTTGTATAGGTCAACATAAGAGACTAGCAGAAAAATTAAGCCCTGATTTGATTGGGATAGTGCATGATGAATTTCTAATATGGTCTGACTTTGGGTTGTTTGCTTAGCTTGAAGGTCTTGGATTCAACTAAGAAGTCAATCTACACTTTTGCTATGCTGAAACCCAGGCTCTTACTTTGTCCAGAGCATCCTGTAGTACTGACTCAGCCTCATCCCACTTATTCTGAGCCATGTGACTTGCAGCCTGACCGTTCAGCAGCAGCAGTGTGGGCGAGTACTTGTCTGACATTTCCTGGAAGATATAGAACGCATCCTGCAATTTCTCTCCCCCCTGTTGGTAGAAGAATGAAAAACACATTTAATTCCCAGTCGATAAGAAAAAATTCAGCAAAAACTGAACACACAGCCATACCCAGGGTTTTTAAATAAAAACAAAATCATTTTGCACTTTTAACTCACTACAACAATGTATAAGTCTAAGTGCAAACAAATGTAAATTGAGGCTTTTAGAAGAAAAGCAAGGTATTACATTTTGATGAAAGTCTAAGACAATCATTTTTCTTTGGAAAGACATGCAATAATGAATCAGTCACAATAAAGGCTGTGACACATCAAGCTGCTATCAAAGAAATAGTGGCGATGAAAGTCAACTGTTTTGGGCCAAAAAGTTGCATTCAAACACACTGCAAAGACCACAGTCAACAACCAAATAGCATTTATGGCCTGTCCAAAATATTAAATGTACAGAATGTCTAAAGAAGGTTCTGTGAAAACTTTACTTACATTTTTACAACGCTATAATGAGTTCCACACGTTGAATAATGAGTTCTACACGCCAACTTGAACACTTGGACCAAATACAGGAAATATGTCATGTAAGTAGACAAGTGCTCAAGTGCAAAGACTGTAAGTGTGGGGGACAGGCCCACAGGTGGCAGTACTCTGTATTCATCATTAAAAAAGGGAAACTAGAACTAGGAATGCAGATATACAAACTTTAACAACGCAGCATACTATATGAAATATGAATCACATTGGTCAGTTGGTCTTCGGTTGCTTACATCACCGGTGGCTTTGTCATTATGAAAATATTTGCATATTGAAATGCTCAGATAAAATGAGAAGAGCCTTCTCTGTGTCCTCTTTGCTTGTGTCATTTTCGTTTTTTTCTCATGCATTGATTGGTTAAGCTGAACAGCCAATAAAAGTGATCTATAACAACCAAAGGATCTGACTCCATTTTAATATGCTCAATTGACCAAAAAGTGGTCCAACCAGTGCAAACTGTGCAGAACACACCACAAAAACTGGTCTGACACTGGCCAACAGCTGATTGGTGTTTCATAAACTCTTAGACAAGGAACATCCAAGAAAATCATTTTTCATGTTTACTTCAATACTCACAATCGCAAGGTTGACCCAGGCTGTAGCAAGCTGGGTCAGAGTGGCATCTTCATCTTGGTCTTGCATCTTCTTTAATTCCTTTCTGTGGAGACCATGAGCAACACAACAGATCCATGACAATAAGTAAAAGCAGGTTTAATTTTTATATTTGCAGCAAATTTGAAATTAAGCTACATATTTTGTCAAATACTTTTTTTCCCCCCAATAAGTCATATACATATACTATTCATATACACATACAAAACTTAATAATAAATAAAACAGTGAATAAATAAAAAAAAATAAAAAAAAAATACCTTGCCATATCAACTCTGTCCAACTTTAGAAGTATCTGGACAGTCATGGCCATGCTATAAGAAAAATACAAAATGACAAGTGAGCAACTTATGGATTTGCAATCCAACTTGTGTTAGATTAAATCAACAATTTTTGAAACTGCCAGGAAGTCTCCACAAACACACCACTCCAGACTGTCTCCCTGGTGCAGGGTGCGTAATGCAGCATCTGTGTTCATCTCATGCAGATAGATGGAAGCCGCCATCAGCAGGAAGGTGGTGTTGGAAACATCAACACTCTTGGCCATCTTTTTGTCCAGTTCTGCCACTATTGCATCTCTAAGAAAAGTATTGGGCCATAAGATACATGAATCAGGTCATGCATAATCCAGGCCTTCTACCGGTTTTACAAAGATAAATTTATATCAGTATGATTTCAAATAGTAAATGTCTAGGGATGGGTTGTATTAGCAACACAAAGTTTAATTTAAAAATTCTGATAGATCTCTATTACATTTTAATTCATCTTACAAAAAATAGCTTCGTACTTGAATACCTCTGTTCCCAATAACTAGAATGTGCAAATAACTATAACAGTATTTTGCCTTGTTTTCCATTACAAATGTAAAAAAACAAAATGCTACATCTAGATACATTTATCTTAGAAGCAACATCACATAATATACAAAGTCTTGTTTTCTGAAACAAAATGTAGTGAGTTTATGATTAAAACGAACAAATATAATTGACTTAGAAAATTCAACCTTATTCAAAGAACTTTTTTTAGTTAGTTCTTAATTTTGTTCAATTTTGCTCCACAAGACTTCATATCTTAACTTTGGAGCTCAAGAAAATGTATCTCGATTTAAGGATGTTTAGATATTTGTATTGGCATACAAAACAAAAACACCAAGAAAGATTTTTTGCAGTCCAAGCAACATTTAATGCCTTTCTAAGACCTTTCTAAGGCCTTAATTTATGGAAGGGTGAATTAAGACTTTTTAAGACCCACAGAAACCACTGGTAATCATTTAAATGACAGAAAAATGGCTAAAGTGTATGTCTCTAGATTTTTAATTATATATGGTCTAATACAATGAAGATAAAAGTAACAGATTGCACAAACCTCTTGCCTTCATTGGACATGTACTCCGCAAACATCCTGACAGCCTGCAGCTCCTCAGAGGAGCTGGGCTTTATGTCATCCAGTACCACACCATACTTCCTCTGAGGAAACACAAATCATCACTGCAAACCACCTAATTATTATCTAATTTCCAGCACTAACCGAACTCCTCAAACTCCCTTTTATAAAAAAAAAAAAAGACATTCTCTACTGTCTTTGTTGCTCTAAAGGGGAAACAGCTGTGTATCTTTACTGACAGGGGGGAAAAAGACATTGTAGCTGAGAGTTACATAAAAATATAATACGCAAATATAAATTTGTTTAGGTGTTTATTCCGAACAACATCAAAACAACACAGCAGCATCACAACAGACTGATGAACTTACCTGAGCAATATATGCTCTGTACAGAAAAATGTTCTTCTCAACATCTTTTTCTGGAATTGACGACTAAAAGAAATATAAAACAATGACAAGTGGTTGTTTGTCTTTTGTTAATTAGAGTCTTTAAATAGGTACGTGATATATAGAAGCTATAATGGATTAGCTGCTAGCTAACATACATACTCTAACGTTAGAACCTAAAACTCTTGAGGAAATGTTTTCGTCTCATGAGCAATATTTGTTTGCAGGACACTCACCTTTACTTTCTGGGCTTCGTTAATGCAGTGTTGATAGCTGCCAATATAAAACGCGTTTTTCACATCAAACAGCTCATCCACTTCATTCTGCTGCGACGCCATGTTTGTGAAACGTCAACTTTGCCGACGTCACTTTGGCCACGTAGAACCAGAACTGCTCAATCTCTCTTTGTGGATAAGCCCACATGTAAAATAATTAATGATGTCTTAATAAAATTTTTATGGAAAAACAAAACTCATTATATAAGAAAATCAGTCATATTAAACTCATATAATAATGGTGGTCTTAATTTCATTGATTTTGATTCCCTTAACAATACATTTAAAATTAATTGGCTGAAGCAATACCTATCTAAGCCAACCTCTATTTGGAATGCTTTTCCTCAACTTATTTTTTCACAGTTTGGTGGTCTTCCCTTTCTTTTAATGTGTAATTATGATATATCGAAACTCCCAATCAAACTTTCCAACTTTCATCGACAGGTTCTTTTAGCATGGGCTTTAATTTATAAACATAATTTTTCACCACAGAGGTGTTTTATTTGGAACAATAAGAACATTTTATTTAAAAACAAATCTCTGTATTATGATAATTGGTTTAGTAATGGTTTGGTTTTGGTGCAGCAGTTGTTTAACAATCAAGGTCTTTTGCTCAGGTATTCAGAATTTCTTTCGAAATACCAAATACCTGTAACTCCAAAAGAATTCGCTGTAGTTATGGGAGCTATTCCTTCTGGTTTGTGTATGCTTCTTAAAAACTGTAGGTATTCTTCAACAGTTACTGCATCTTTTCTTAATCCCTGTGACACTCCTGTTGGTCAAATTTGCTTTTCTGCATCAAGAAACAAGAACTATAAAATAAGATCATTATTTCTTGAGAACTTAATTTCTGCTCCACATGTAACCTTTTTTTGGAATAATTTATTTGATAAACTCAACTGGAAAAAAATATGGTCACTACAGCAAAAATTCTTTCTCACAAACAAGGTGAAAGAAGTGTCTTTTAAACTGATCCACAGATTTTACCCTGTCAAGAAATTTATACAAAAGTTCAGAGCTGATGTAGAGCTATTATGCTCTTTTTGTTTGAACGCTGATGAAACAGTGGAACACTTATTTTGGTCATGTCAATACACTCAGGAGTTTTGGTATGATATTGGTGCTTTTGTTAAGGTGAAGCTTTTGCCAGAATTCTCTATACAAATGAGACATATTATATTTGGGTATTTTGACTCAGACCCCACAGAAGGAAATATTTGTTTTATTATAAATTTAATTCTTTTCTTAAGTAAATTTTATATCCATAAATGCAAATTCTCAAATTGTAAACCTGTCTTTGTGGTCTTTTTAAGAGACATGGAGAATTATATTAATCTGATTTCAGTATCTAATAATAAGAAAGCTATGAAGACTGTCAGAATTTGCTCTGCACTTAAAGTTCTTGTGTAGGAATCTTATGTGAAACAATGGGCCTTTATTGTATTTGTTATTACTATTAATTTTATTTATTTTAAATTATTTTTTCCTTTATTTTTTAAGTGTTTTTTACCGTTTTATTTTGTTGTCTGTTCAACTGTTATGTGGATATTCTGTATTTTGTACTGTTTTGTTTGTTCTTGATTTCAGCAAAAAAAAACAAACAAAAAAAAAAAAAACGTAGAACCAGAACGGCTTGCTTCGAAGAATTCAATCCGGTTTGTGGATGCTGTCCTCTTGTGGCACCGCAAGAAATAACTGCTGCTTTTTCGTCAGTCAAGCCCGTTTGATAAGGTCAAGTAAGCGTATAGTAATTAAATTATGAGGGTCCTGACAACACATTAGGCGAAAGATCGACGTATCAATCAAGTTTTAGTATGTGTCTAACTAACTGCTCCTGGCATGGTGCTGGCAACAATGAAAACAAATCTTTATTCTTGAATATTTGGGCCCCATTGCCTGTATAAAAGGCCTCTCAAAAAGGCTACTATCCTGGCATTCCTGTTATTGTACGGCTCTGTGAATATAATGAGCAACTCCTACAAAGCATTGGCACATTCTGTTTCAAATTATAGGCTATTTATTTGAACCACTCTTTGAATGTCTGTCTTTGTGTGAAAGGTATCAGTAAAATGACGACTTCTCTCTTTTGGCTGCTCCTATTATGGATCGCCACAGAAAAAAGAAAGAAAGAAAGAAAGAAAGTGGGAAGGAGTGGGGGAGTATAACTTTTTAAAAAGTTTTATTGGGTGTCACATTTGTATTTGTGTGGATGTTCTAAATGGGTTTTTAAAAGTAACAAAACACAGTAGAAACCCTCAGAATTTTTAATGGTTTTAATGATTATAATGGGAATGGTATTGGTATTAATGGAAACTTTAATGGTCCCTGTGGGTCTCTGGTAAATTGTTGTCTTCAATTGGTGGCATGTTAAAACCTAAAACACACTACTGGAAATCATTTGGTAATGGATTTAATGGTTAACAGTTGAAGATTTGTAATGTTTGTAACTGTTTGTAATTTTAAACCATTAGAATGTCTGTGGTGGTTTCTATTGTTTTTTTCATCAGGGATTTGTATAACATTAAGATAAAACATGTGCAGCTTGCCCTGACCTGATATTTACACAATTAATAATAATAACAACACAGTTCAAGTACTCTATCTTCATTACATAATGCAATTTTCCTAGTCCTTATTCTTGCTCTCTCTTTTATTTTCTTATTTTTTATTTATTTTTATTTTTTTACTTTGCTCACTAGCTCACTGCATCTCTCTACCATCTTACCTTTCAGTGTAGTTTAGTTCTTTGCAAACAAACTGGAAAATGTATGATATATTACAGATGTTTACATACAGCCGATAGTAGATTTTTATCATTCCGTACAGGTATTTTTAGGGTAGACTGAGTACAGTTTCCAAGTTTTATACGCAGTAAAAATAATATTTGCACACATTCAGGAAGGGCGATTAAAAAAGGAAATGCCAGTTTTCATTAAGTTAAGTAACACCTGTGACATAGTTGTTACCATAACAGGTAACTCAAGACTATATGTAATCTAACATAATTCAAAGAAGAAAACAAAAAAAACAATAAATATACAAGGTTCATGATATCATTCCTGAATCATTATTCAACATTAAAACAATGAAGAAAGCAATGTCTCAAATTTTGAGGTCAGGGTGTAATTCAGTAAAGCACAAGGAACTGCTCTAACAAAGCTAGCACCCATTCCATTATAAAAACCTCCGACTCCATGTTTCTCATAGATTCCAAAGAGTCCTTGAAGAGCATCTGTAGGCTTCTGTGAGGTTGAACAGAAAGCTGAAATTGTGATGGAAAAAACAACATTGTGGTCAAATAATTTTTAGTAAATGCTAAAGAAATTCACAAGACAAATACTGTACAACACGTTTGCACAGTTTGGGACTGATGATTGTATTTTCTAACAGGAGAATATTCTTGAACTGTCATGTTAAAAGAGCTTACTGCACCTTCTGTATGAAAGAACAACTGAATATCAAGCTCTTTGCTGTTTTTGCCCTCAAACCTGTGAATAATGCTTGCTACCACAGTAACAGTGACTATGAGGTATAAAAAATAGTGACTTCTATAACACAGGGAAGCCTTAATATAATTGAAAATGCTATTTAACAAATTGTGTGTGAACAAAACTGTATTTAGTGCTCTAAAGCAAGACTGACAGCCATATTCTAAGATGAGGAAGATACAAATTTGCAAGAGTGTAAAGCACTGATACCAGTTATTCAAAGCCTTAGAAGACATTTTTGTTGATTAAAGAAAACATTCATCCAAATAATTATCATCAGTTCGGGTTAATGTTTACCTTGAGCTTGCTGGTGTGTTCTGATGACAGCAAGTGGGTAACTGGTGGCCTGTCCTGAAGCAAATGCTGCAAAACTGAAGAGGAAGAGCTTGAATTCACTGAAGTGCTCTGGATCCTGTCTAGACCAGCTCATAATCGACTGCCAGAGGAGAAAGTTTTCATGTTAATGACTGATTCATGAGTGAAATAAAATTAAATATTTTAAGTTGATTTAAATTAGTCATTATAATTGAACGTTTTCTTTATTACTTGCACATTAATGTAGTGGTGGCAATAACTGTTGACATTTAAAAGTTAGTTAGTTTGTTTGTTGTTTTTATATTAAAAGATATATGACATTTAGAGACACCGACATTAACAACCAATATTATTTTTTATAAATGTTATATTATTACAGTGCAGTATTATAGGCTGCTATATGTGACCCTGGACCACAAAACCAGTCTTAAGTGTCAATTTTTCGAAATTGAGATGTATACATCATCTGAAAGCTGAATAAATAAGCTTCCCATTGATGTATGGTTTGCTAGGATCAGACAATATTTGGCCGAGATACAACTATTTGAAAATCTGGAATCTGAGGGTGCAAAAAAATCTAAATATTGAGAAAATCGCCTTTAAAGTTGTCCAAATGAAGTTCTTAGCAATGCATATTACTGATCAAAAATGAAGTTTTGATATATTTACATTAAGAAATTTACAAAATATCTTCATGAAACATGATCTTTACTTAATATCCTAATGATTTTTGGCATAAAAGAAAAATCAATAATTTTGACCCATACAATGTATTTTTGGCTATTGCTACAAATATATCCCAGCGACTTAAGACTGGTTTTGTGGTCCAAAGTCACATATTTAGTAAAACTGGATTATTTTTTGTGCAATGGTCTGATAACAAATACGCAAACTGAAATTTCTTTTTTTTTTTCCCGCAATGGTAATATAATAGACTGTATAATTTTGGATACAGTCATCAAACAATCTGCAATTGTTAAGAAGCTATTTCTATCTGATCCATTAAATATGCATTGAGTTGAATGATGTTCAATATTTACTTGAATAATCAATTAATGTAGATGTTTTTGCATGAAGCACATTTTTAGGTTAATATTTTTTCAGTGATATAAATAAATCACATAATAAAAAAATAACAAAATAATACAAATAAAAGCAAAATAATAAATATGAAATTACTGGCAATTAATTATTTAAAATGTCACATAATAAAACACGCTAAGACTTTTAGTTTTAAACTTTTTTCAGTGTTCTTTAGTTAACGTTTTATGATTTTACGTACAATCAGGTAATAGATGAAACTTATAGCTGTGTAATTTAGGATGATAAGAAAATAAAACTTGCAGCTTGCCTATTCAGCAGTGATACGACGTGAAAGTATAAAGCAGTTTTGTAATTTGTCTCTTCTTGATTGAATTCTCAGGTACGGTACCTCCTCCCGTGCCCTGAATTACCTGATGCACTGCACATTCCACTCCAGCATAAGGTATCATGCAGAGTATGCTGGGTTTGAACCCTCTGTAGAAAGCTGCCACAGACTCATTCTGGTAAATCAATCTGGCACATCCCAGTACTCCATTATAGGTACCAGCAGGTTGGAGATTGAGTCTAACTTTCAACACCTGCCATTAGAAGAATAAAAAATAAGTCAGCAAATTAGTGTTGATCTAATCGTACAACTCGGTTTGAATGTGCATTCCGTGTCCTGTTGATGAAAAGTGACTATAATATTGGCTTTATTTCTTGTAATTCACAATTGTGACTATTCATAATTGTGACTATAAATCTCAGAGTGTCACTATTTCTCACAACTGACTCTTTTATTTTTCGTAATTGTGAGTTTACGTTTCAGAACTTTGACTTTATTTGTAATACTTGTGACTTGTGTTGTATATCTTTATATCTTGCAACTGTGACTTTATTTCTTGCAACTGCAACTCTAATTCTTGCAATCGGGACTTTGTCACACATTTCTTATTTTAAATGTTTTGTCACAATCATTGTTAATTTAGCAACTGTGAGATACTATAATAATAGTTTTATTAATATTTTGAATATATTTTTATTTTTTTATTTCAGTTAAAGTTTTAGTTGTGTTTTGTCATTTTTATTTTTATTTTTTAAATATATGTCTACATTTATTAACTTTTACATAAGTATTAGTTATTTTAGTACAAAAATACAATTAATTTTCAATTTTTAGTTAACATTTATTTATTTTTATGCTTTTTGTTTTCCTTTTTGGTTACAATTACCAACAATTAAATTTAGCAGTATATTTTTCCATGCCTTTAGCTGTTATATCAGGCAACAGGCTTGTGTAACAAAATTACAGTAGCCATCATTCTCTGTAGGAAATGAAAATAAGCATGAAAATAATGCAACACAAAGAAATGCTCTTTATGTTGTTGTATCCTGTCTTTGTTGTAAACTAAATTAGAGAGAAATAAATATGATATGGATATATCTTAATGTGTCAGTTGTGTTCTGAAAGAGAAAAAAAAGACATATTATGACTTCCAGGGTTACTGGCTGGGTGTTACTGGTTATTTCATGAGAAATTCTTTGGAAAATTTCACCTTCTAGATAAAAATGATAACAGAAGTGACAAATACACACTTTTGTTCACAAACAAATCACAAACATCACCTAACAGTAAGGAACTCCAACCTGTTGTGTCACTGTGATACCTCTAAGGGGTAGAACACAGCATGTGCCACGGCCCCTGACACACAACCCAGTCCAAACCTTTGATGAACAGACAGACCGTCCCTCTCGCCAAGAGTGTACATCCTCATCTGTAAAGACAGTGAGATGAAAAATGTTTGAACATTTCTGTACATGTGAACGAATGTGTGTGCATGTTTGTGGGCACACCTGGGCATAGATGAAGCACTGAAGCGTTGACTGTGGTGTTCCTTTAAGAACATTCACAGCATTTCCTTGCCACAAGGATCTAAAACCTCCAGTCTGCAGCTCTCGGAATCCCAGAGACACAGCTTTGGAGCCAAAAATCTGTTTAGCATATTGCAGTGTTTAGGCTGTTATTGTTAGATCAGACACTCAGTTTTACAAATAAAATAAATTGTGGTTACTCTCAATTGAATTGAAATACAAATTCTTTCTAAACTAAAAAATTGCTTGGACTGTAATTTTCTTGAGACATTTGAATTGAAAGATCAACAAAATTCATAATTAGTGTTTCTTTATGATAATGTAAATAAACTACATGCCAAACATTATTTTAGTTCACTGGCCAATTTCGAGTTTTTGGGCAATTTTGGCTTTTCATAAAGTGTTGAATCAGACTAGGAAAACATGCAAAATAATTGTTTAATTGTTTATTTTATTGCACATTTATACATATCTTTGAAGGGTGTCCTCTTTTTTTTCTCCAGTACTTACATACAGTTTTATCTATGTTTTTACAGAGGGATTTGTTCATATATAATTTGCCTGATTTTATACAAAATATTATTCCTAAAAACATACTCAAGGTTGTTGACAGTATTTTCTGATTTATTATGTGTCAAGAAAATTGAAACAAGCATTTTGTACCTGGCTTTATCCAATGTTCAGGTTTTTGTTCCAGAAATGTATGCAAATTAATGCATATTTAATTAGAAAATGCCCAATTTGAACATTTAAACATTTCAGAAATCTTGTAATACAAAGAAATGCTTACAATTCCTAATGAAATCAATCAACTGGGGAAATTTGACAGTATCTATTAGTTAATTTTTTTACCCTGTTCACCTGGGTTTTCTGGCCAAAAATGTAACGTAAATTGTAAACGTATATTCTTTTTCCTTTCTGGAAAAATAAACCAAAATATTAATTAGTCTTCATTTCTTGTAGGTGTATCTTTAGTTGCACGAACACTCATATTTTATTTCCTTTGATTTTAAATTCAGAATGGCTTTTCGCTTTTGAAATATTTAACCCTGGGTCATCCTGAACAGAGTCTTGGGTTATCTTTTTACAATTACAAGTCTAGGATTTACAATTAATCCTGAGTATTCATACACTGAAGTTTCACACTGTACATTCCTAAACCCCAGGTTAACATTATCATTTGCATATTTGCAGTGTCAGTGTCACTGATGGGACAAACGCAGCACTCAACCTGTTTACACAACAGCACCGCACATCTTCATATTGCCGACTGCTATCCAGTTTTTCCTGAATAGAGGTAGGAACTAAAGAGTCTATTCTTCACTCCAGTTGACATATTTTCCATCACCATTTGATATCTTTCCCCACGAATGCTGAAATGAATGTATATACCATGTATAAATCCTGCTCCGGAGCAGGGTCTCACAACCCCAGGAAAAAAAGTGCCACTAACCCTGCTAAATTACAAGTGTGAAACGTTCCTCTATACACAGGGTTAAAAGCAGGGTTTAGAACAACGATAACCCATGGTTAAGTGCAGTGTGAAAACCCTTAAAGACATTAAAGTGAATTCAACAGCAAGTGTTGAAAAAAACTACCTGAAGTCGTGTCTTTAACAGGTCTATTGGTGCTGTCACAGTTCTAGACACAGCATCTGCCAGTCCTGCGGCCAGTATAAAGTTCCCCCAGATAGACAGGTCAGTCTCCTGCTGGGTTAACTCAATAGGCATAGAGCGACTCTCTCCTACATCAAACACCTAAAAAGACAACATCCTTTTAGAAACCTGATAATGAACAGTGCATTTTAAATGTATATGTGCAAAATAATAATAGTTTAGCTAAAAATAACAATTTCATCATTTACTCATGCATGTCATATACTTGTGTACGACTTTTCTGCAGAACACAATGATTTTTAGATTTAAATCTCCACACAAAGTCTGCATACAAAGTTTGAAGCTCTAAAAAGCACATAAAGGCAGCATAAATATAATTCATATGGCTCCAGCGGTTTAATTAGTGTCTGCTGAGGCAATTTAATTACTTTTGGGTGGGAACATACCTAAATGTCACTCCTTGAGCTGAAATATTTTGTCTATGTTCTGCAGATCAAATAAAGTCTTACAGATCAGAGCTGGCACTGGGGGTGAGTAATTATTGAGAGAATTTTCCTTTTGGGTGAAGTATGCATTAAATGCATTTTTGATGTATTTAAAAGCTGTTTTTACCAGGTTATGTTTCCAGGAAGATACCAGCTCTCCAATGTTTTCTGCTGGGTTAATGATGACGTGCTGGAGGAATTCCTCCCAGTCTACCGTCATAGAGTTGTCTTCATCCATCCTAATGACAATCAAAATGTTATGTTAATAATCTAACTGATTAATAACATAATCAATACATGATATGCCCAAGCATGTCATGCATTTAACTTAAACTGTGTCAGATCACAAAGTCTCTTATCTGCCTCATCGTACACACATGGAGTGATGTTTGTGACTTGGTAAACCAGTGCTTTATAAGTATCAAGGATAAAATATTGCAAATGTGAAGGCTACACCATCAGGCCTCTTACATTTGAATGATCCGCTTTGCATTGGGTTTTGATATGACCAAACCTAATTCCTTAAACAGAGACATTATATCCTCCAGGTCAATGGCCCCTATATCAAAGGAAAGATTTTTTAAAAATACAGTTTTGCCACTTTCTTGGTAGTTTGTTTTGTAAGCAGAGAGCACATTTTACACTACTAAACAAAGACCAGTTCTAAGACATAAAGCAGTTTCTGACAGAAAATATGGATATTTGTCACAGACAGCTTACCACATTTATTTCTGTCAAGGGCATGGAAATCTATTTTCCATTTCTTCTCCTTGTCCATCATGTAAATAAGAAATTCCTGATAGCTTAGACGGCCATCCTCATTTTGGTCATAATTGGACATGATAGCCTAAACGACAGAATTATATTTACTGACAATAACGTTACCCAGATACATATAACAGAATGATTAGGCTACTTTTGGCTACATCTCTACAAATGTACCAGTATTTAATTCCACACAAAGAAGTCTTACTTGAACCTTTTCACAAACTGGTTCCACACCTATCCTTCGCATTTCACTCTGCAGCTCCTCAGTAGATATAAACCCGTCTTTATTCTTGTCGAGTTTATCAAACAAGCCGCGGAAGTGATCCATGATTGCTATCCAATGTAAAAGAAAAAGTGTCCGTAGGCTATTTAAATGATACGAGAAATAGTTTTAAGTAAGTCTATTATTTTAATTTGTGGTGAATTGCTGTATTTTCACCTTATTTACTCTGATAACGCTGAGTCATATCTGTGGCCAGAGAATGGAGTACAATGCAGTGGTCCAGCAGAATGCCAGCATCTCATAGGGAAAATTCGTTCTATACCGATGCTAACCAGCAGATGGAACTGTGGTGTTATTATATGGATATTGTTTATAGACCGACCAAACATGGTTATTTCTGGTTATTTCCTTTATGTTGTGTTCCTGTTAGACTCGTTATCTAATATTTTTTCAAAGATTACTTCAAATATGCAAAGCCGGTCTGGGTGAGGAGGAGAAAGTTGGGATGGGGAGGAAACTGGATCTTTTTCTGGCAGGCTGCCACCTGCCAGTGAAAGATTGAACTACTATACTTAGAGTGGTGCCTTTTATTATCTCATATTTTCCATCTATTTTCAGAAAATGACGTCTAATAGCCTACATCCATAGCAACTTTGATTACTAGCTACAAAACAAATGTAGCATTACAGTTTTAGAGTAGCTAAAGCTACTTAATACTAATTCTTTATTAATATTTAATATTAATACTTTATTAATAGATTAATAAAAATGCTACATGGGGTTTGACTTTTAGAGCTGGGTAGATACTTACAAATTGTAATCCGTTACTGATTCCAAATTACATGACAAAAATTGTAGTCAGTAACGTAACCCATTACATTACATATTTTAGGTGATATAATCAGATTACTTTTAGATTACGTTTGACCTAACTCCTTTATCACATTAATTTAAACAGGATAATCTTGTACCATAATGATGTAAAAATACAAAGAGTGAGAAAATATATTCCTTTCATTGTAATTAACAACATGAAGTGCATTCAACATTATATTACATCAAGGTTTCCCAAACTGGGGTTTGTAAAGGAACTGCAGGGGGTTTGTGAGTTTAATGAAGGGCAAACATGTAATTAAATCATAAAAATGTCAAATAAAAAATAAATCATTTTAAAATAACAATCAAAATAATTCACTTACTAAAAAAGAAGAAATATTTTATGTTTACCTGCACGCCATATGACCATTAACCAATGGTAGAGAACCGTGAACATGCAAATGTGATACTTAATTATTAAAATATTTATTTTAAAATCTCAGGGGTACTTAAAGGGGTCACTGATTATGATTTCACTTTTTTAACTTTAGTTAGTGTGTAAGGTTGCTGCTTGAGCATAAACAACATCTGCATATTGTCTTTTACAGAACTGCTGATTGACCACTCCTTTAAAGTGCCCCTATTATGGATTTTTGAAAATTACCTTTCATGCAGTGTGTAACACAGCTCTAAGTGAATGAAAACATCCTGCAACGTTTTAAATCTGAAAGTGCACCGTGTATAAAGTTATTGTCTCTCAAAAGAAAGAGTCGATTCTGAATCAATGAAACGAGTCATTTTTAAAACGAATCCCAAGCCGTTTCATGTTGACGTCAAAATGAAACATTAGCATATATTGCCCGCCCACTTGTTGCGCGCGCAGACCTGGGAAAACTTGGATTTTCGCGCTGGCCTGAATGAAAATGCAAATTCATTCTTTGCCACTAGGTGCCGCTTTTGTTTAAAAGCTCACAAACACTGCTTTAAATGAAGTCGACCAATCAAAGGAGGGGTTTGGAAAAATGAATCGTTGAAGGAATCGTTTGGGAGTCGTTGAGCAAATAAGCTAAAAATAAATGCATATGATAAGAAAATTAAAGTGTTTTTTGACCTTGCATGCATGTCAACGTGTTGTTGGGGACTCCCAAAACCAAAATATGAACCTTTCATAACCCATAATAGGGGCACTTTAAAGTAAATATATTAGGTGAAAGAGGTTCAGATGACAAAAAGTTTGAGATGTCTGCAAATAAGGAATAACAAGAATTTGTGCATTTTAATGAGTTTAAAAGACGAAAGCCTTTCAATAATACATAATAATACACGGTTAAATAACCCACTGAGTGATAATTCAAATAAAAATGAATGTGTTCATCAGTAGTTGATGCCAAGTTGAAACACTTCTTAAACCTGAAATGATTTTTGTAAATCCATTGGTCAAATGCTGTGTCACCACCTAACTGATGTGTGAATGTCCACAAAACTGGACTTTCTGAGTGTACAGGTGCATCTCAATAAATTAGAATGTCGTGGAAAAGTTCATTTATTTCAGTAATTCAACTCAAATTGTGAAACTCATGTATTAAATAAATTCAATGCACACAGACTGAAGTAGTTTAAGTCTTTGGTTCTTTTAATTGTGATGATTTAGGCTCACATTTATCAAAAACCCACAAATTCACTATCTCAACAAATTAGAATACTTCATAAGACCAATAATAATAATAATAATAAAAAAACACATTTTTAGTGAATTATTGGCCTTCTGGAAAGTATGTTTATTTACTGTATATGTACTCAGTACTTGGTAGGGGCTCCTTTTGCTTTAATTACTGCCTCAGTTGAGCGTGGCATGGAGGTGATCAGTTTGTGGCACTGCTGAGGTGGTTTAGAAGCCCAGGTTTCTTTGACAGTGGCCTTCAGGTCATCTGCATTGTTGGGTCTGGTGTCTCTCATCTTCCTCTTGACAATACCCCATAGATTCTCTATGGGGTTCAGGTCAGGCGAGTTTGCTGATCAAACAAACACAGTAACACCATGGTCAGCAAAGCACTTGGAAGTGGTTTTGGCATTGTGGACAGGTGCTAAAGTCCTGCTGGTAAAGGAAATCAGCATCTCCATAAAGCTTGTCAGCAGAAGGAAGCATGAAGTGCTCTAAAATCTCCTGGTAGATGGCTGCATTGACTTTGGACATGATAAAACACAATGGACCAACACCAGCAGACGTCACGGCACCCCAAATCGTCCCTGACTTCGGAAACTTCACACTGGACTTCAAGCAGCTTGGATTCTGTGCCTCTCCACTCTTCCTCCAGTCTCCAGACCTTGATTTCCAAATGAAAAGCAAAGTTGACTTTTATCTGAAAAGAGGACTTTGGACCACTGAGCAACAGTCCAGTTCTTTTTCTCCACAGCCAGGTAAGAGGCTTCTGACGATGTTTCTGGTTCAGAAGTGGCTTGGTAGCCATTTTCCTGAAGACGTCTGAGTGTGGTGACTTTTGATGCACTGACTCCAGCTTCAGTTCACTCCTTGTGAAGCTCTCACAAGTGTTTGAATCAGCTTTGCTTGGCTGTATTCTCAAGCTTGTTGTCATCCCCGTTGCTTGTGCACCTTTTCCTACCCAAATTCTTCCTTCCAGTCAACTTTGCTTTGATACAGCACTCTGTAAACAGCCACACATTTCTGTAATGACCTTCTGTGACTTACCCTCTTTATGGAGGGTGTCAATGTTTGTTTTCTGGATCACTGCCAAGTCAGCAGTCTTCCCCATTATTGTGATTTCAAAGAACAAGAGATACCCAGAATTTATACTGTATGGATGGTCATTTATTGAAACTCAAATGTAAATATTCTAATATTTTGACATACTGATTTTTGACTTTCATGAGCTGTAAGCTCTAATCATCAAAATTAAAACAAAAAAACTTTTGAAATGTTTTACTTTACATGCAATGAATCTAAAATATATGAAAGTTTCACTTTTTGAAATAACTTACAAGAAAAAAATGAACTTTTTCACAACATTCTAATTTATTGAGATGCACCTGTATATAAGTGGTAGACTAAAAGATAAAAAAAGAAGAATTAGAGAATCAATAGAGAATCAATAAATGATGAATAATTTATTGCTATTGTGTGAATATGTAATCATGTAATCAATAAAAAAGTAACTATAGTCTGATTACAAGTATTTTAAAATGTAATTTACTCTGATTACAAGTACTTAATTTTTGGAATCTGATGACGTAATCCAGATTACATGTAATCAGTTGCTACCCAGCTCTGTTGACTTTTAGGGCTATTGTTTAGTTTTATTACTATTATTTTCTAAAGGTCTAGGTCTAAAGGTTTAGAGTGATTTGAAGGACAGATGAGGTTAAACTGTCCTGATGGAAGACAATATATTAAGCACAGCCTAGGGAAAAACAGAAAGGTCATTGAAGGCTGCTGCAGCTAATGAAGCAGCATAAGCTAATTTTGGAATGAAATGTTACCTATGACCCACAGTAAGCATACTGATCATTTATATTTGAAATCAGTCTTTCATTAATCAACATACAATGAAAGACAGAACAGAGGTAGATAGATAGATAGATAGATAGATAGATAGATAGATAGATAGGTGTTTTGTGTTTGTTTAATACTGTTCTCTGTCTATTATTAGCCAGTGTTCATGGAAAGGCCACCTTTGATGAACTTCAAAAGATTAAGTCATCAGATGTTTTTCTTGTATTATTATGTTTTGAACATATTTCAGGCATAAATCAGATTTTAGTAGTTCAAGATTGGTAGCTATAATAACATTGTATCATCTATGGAAATGCACATTATGAACTGTAAAATATAGCCTGCCCTACAGCTACTAAAATGCCATCCCGTAATCCTCATGATAGACAGACAGACAGACAGACAGACAGATAGATAGATAGATAGATAGATAGATAGATAGATAGATAATCTCCACAGTACAGAATTACTCGTACTGGAGTGAATTTAGATTTATCTGAAATGGGAAATGACGTGCCTCAGCTATTACGTTCTAGAAAGCACACTCTGATTCCAGCGCTGCACTGGTACAGGGGAGGGAGCAATGGCTATTTAAAGAGGGTAAAATAACACAAGATCTTCAGTGCTGAGTAACCGCCTCCAAACAGACACAACAGGATCAACTGATCATCTGTTTCACGGTTTAAAGAGGCAGGTTTTGACACCGTAGCCACGACGGTGCTTTTATCCGTCTTTTTCAAGAGACTGACGAATCCTCGGGAAGCGGCGCCAACCGGGTCTGCATAGGAGAAAATGGGCAAAGATTATTACAAAATATTGGGAATCGCAAAAGGAGCATCAGACGACGACATCAAAAAGGCGTACAGAAAACAGGCTCTGAAATGGCATCCTGACAAAAACAAGACGGCCAATGCGGAGGAGAAATTCAAGGAGGTCGCGGAGGCTTATGAAGTTCTGAGTGATCCAAAGAAACGAGAAATATATGACCAGTACGGCGAAGAAGGTATGGCTTGCTTCATCTCTGTAATATCTGTAATAACAGCGAAAACATGAATGCTTAATCCTTCTGTCTGCTAATCTCTTAAAAATCTCGGACGTAAATGTAATGAAAACGAATTCTCAGGACATTTACCGTACAGTAGGCTATACAAAGTTGACAATAAGGAGTCATGGTTTATTGTCCTTTTAGTGCTCACCCAACACATTCTTTAAAATAGGGGGGGAAAACTCTGTATATGTTCTGCAGTTAAGCGTCGAAATTGGATGTCACCGCTGTTGTATTTATAGGCTCTAGTTTGACGTGCGCATGATTTATATGTGTTTATTTAGCCTATTAGGCATACCGCAGTGAGATGCATAGTAATTCAAGCCTTTAACATCATGGGCCCTGTGGCCTAAATCTTCCTCAGTTTTTTCCAGAGATAAAACGTGTTTTCTGTCAAATCTGTGCATTTTAGGCCTTAAAGGAGGTGGAGGGGCGACCGACGGGCCTGGAGGCAACTTCACCTACACTTTCCATGGAGATCCTCACGCTACGTTTGCCACGTTTTTCGGGGGAGCCAATCCTTTCGAGATATTTTTTGGCAGGAAAGTCAATGGACGAGATGACGATGACATGGAAGTGGACGGAAGTGACCCCTTTGGTTCTTTTACGAGTTTTAACATAAATGGATTTCCGCGCGAACGGCACGTTGGTCAGGGCGGCCCGCCGCGCAGAAAACAGGACCCCGCGATCCACCACGAGCTCCGGGTGTCTCTAGAGGAGGTCTTTCATGGATGCACCAAGCGCATGAAAATCTCACGCAAGCGCTTGAATCCAGACGGTCGGACTTTGAGAACCGAGGACAAAATCCTCACTATTGAGATCAAGCGTGGGTGGAAAGAGGGAACCAAAATCACGTTTCCACGCGAGGGTGACGAATCGCCTAATACTATTCCTGCTGATATTGTGTTTGTGATTAAAGACAAGCCTCACGCCCACTTTCGCCGAGAGGGGTCTGATATCGTGTACCCGGTTCGGGTCAGTTTGCGCCAGGTAAGAGGAGACACTTACAAATTAATTTGTCCATCTATCTATCTATCTATCTGTCTATCTATCTATCTATCTATCTGTCTGTCTGTCTGTCTGACTGTTGTGTTGTCTTGATGAATATAACATAGATTTTATATAGATAATATAGACTTTCACCTAAATTAGATGGGATTTTTTTTACTTCCAAAAAGCATATGTTTTTTTTTTTTTACAGTATTTTACAGTAAAAGTACATGGAATATACCTGTTATTAATCCCATTAAATGCAAGCTAATTTTCCACAATTTATGATAGATTAAATTACAGTAAGAATTACAGTTTATCATGTTAAATTGCCAATTAACATGATTTTACTGTAGCATTTTGTTTCATTTAGAATTATAAACACCTTTACAGTCTATAGATCTTTCTGTATGTACAGGTTTGTATAAGGCGAGGTTTTGTAAATTTGCCTAGCTAAAAATGTCAAATTCTTTGTGTGAACTGTGAAGTATCGTCTCTTACATAATGCAGTTTGGACAGGAAGGAATATGAGCTCGATCAGCTGTTGTGAGATGCCAGAAAGGGAGCTCGCCCACTTAAACTGTTACAGGGCCATCAAGATGTACATATATGGCAGAATCATTGATAGACAGTACTGTGTCTGTAAATGTCATGACACAGAGTGGCCGTCAAACCAATAAAATATGCTTTCAGGCTGTTGGATGGGATATAGACGACAAAAGGGAAAAAGTGGGATATATTTTTGCACACAATATGTGCAGTATAATGAATTGAAATTGTAGAAGATATTTGCCCAGGTTACTGTCATAACGTGAAAGTTTCGTGCTGTTCCCAGCTTATTGTCCTGATGCTTGTCATTTTAAAAAGAAAGTGCAAAGAACATACTGTGAATCAAGATCTTTGAATAGGATGAAAATGTAATGAATGTGTATCTAAAAGCAGGTCCAATTCAGTTACAGAGTTATCAGAGTTGACCAGGCATCCATAAAAACATAGTCAATATTTTTTTTTATAAATGGACAACAATGTAAAATTGAGCCATTTATATTGTAGTTATGCAGTGAACAGTAAAACAAAACTAGCAAGACAGCTTTTATGTATTCTTTGTCATATTAGTAGAATAGCATAATTAAAGTTAAAGTGAGGATAACAGAATACTATTAAGAATATTATTGTAAAGAGTTACCAATATCTTATCCAACTAACAGTTGTTTTGTATTTCTTTGCTCATAGTCATTGTGTGGCTGCTCTGTCACCGTGTCGACGTTAGACGGTAAAACGTGCAATATTAAGATAACTGATGTTATCAAACCTGGCATGAGGAAGATCATTGCTGGACAAGGACTGCCCTTCCCAAAGAACCCAGAACAAAGAGGGGACCTTATTGTGGAGTTTGATGTGAACTTTCCTGACAGTCTGCCATCTAACGCCAAGGATGTCCTGAAACGACACTTACCGGTCTCATAAAGTGAGCTTGGATAGTATTTAGTGACATTTCTACATGAACAATTCAGTCCCCTTCATATGTGGACTAATATGACAAATCAAATTTTGAGAATGTGCAATTTCTATTTTTTATCTAAATGTTTGTTAAATATATATGTTATATATATCTAATACATATATATGAATTATATTGCATGCTTGTGTATGTCAGTGACAGTGCCAATTTAAAGTGCAATCTGTGTCTGAATATTTTTTCCTCGCAGGGTTACTGTTATTTTTATGCTTCTTTTGAATTGTGCAGTATGAAATGTTTTATTGAAATCGGTGTTTTACAGACTATCTATCTGTTTGCCTTTTACAAGTAGATGCCATCTGTACTGACAGATCATGTACTGTTGTTCTTTCTAAATGCACAATATGATATAATTTTAGTAAATGATGGCTTGGAGTGAACTGTGTGACGGTACCATGGATACTTGCCTTTATTTGTGATAGCATTTAGCAAGACTCAACTAATGCCTTTTCAGATCTGATATGTCAGATCCTTTTAAATGTGAGCAGAGGACTCACATAATGTAACTGTCTTTGACAGAGACCAAAAATTTGGTTACATGTGCTGTGGATTCATAGCTACCATGTTTATGCATGGAAAGTTAGGAGAGCATTTGCATTATTAGAATGACTTTATCTTACATTGACTACTCCTAGTGCATTGTGTTGGAAGTTTATGGATAAATCTTTCTGATACAATTAATAAAAATTGTAGGAGGTACAGAATCCTCAACTACTGTACACGTGATTCATTGAAATTTCCGCCAGAGGACGCCACATGTTCAAAATCAGCCTACATAAGGGAAATAAGGTTCAAAATAGTCAGCAACCTTTGCTACTCAGAATTAGTCATCGAATCAGAATGATGGCTGTGATTTCTGAAAGCAGAAATTATATTTAATCTTAATGAAAACAATGATAGCAAACAAGACTGTATCCTTACTAAATGATTAATAGTGAATGGCATGTAAAATATATATATATATATATATATATATATATATATATATATATATATATATATATATATATATATATATATATATACGCAGTAGTGGATGAACTAAATGATTACAAATTCAAAATGAGTTTTGGTTATGTATTTCAACACTCCCATAACTGTTACGTAATCTAACTTTTGAGAGGAAAGTGCATCTATTTATGGTACAATAATCATTATTGTTAGGCGAATGTTTATCTTCATCTGCTTTCACCGGTTGGGGTTTAAAAAAAAAATTGACACCTGAGCCAGGTAAATGAGTTTCTGTGTGACGACACGGCGTCCTGTAGCGCGCGTGCGTTCGGCCATAGAGTTGTTCATTGTCAGCGCCTCAACGGCAAGAGAGTTTACAGTAGATCAGCATACTGTCTATTTCTAATCTGCTACCCGCTGAATACTACAGTTTTAGCCCCTGGCTCGTTTTCGAAGAGTGGGAACGTGCGCGCTGAACAAAAAGGACACATTCAACAGGTTGATTTCCGTCCTTCAATGTTTTAGCTGTCCGGTTACCGTGTACTTCATTCCCCCTACGGATTTACAGGAGGAGCGAACATGCCATTGGGACTCAGGAAAAAGAAAAGCAAGTCGAGGGAAAGCTCGAACTTAGTGGAAAACGAGGAGGTCAGCGGACACGCAGGTGTCGGGAAGTCCGCGGTGAACGGTGGCGGACTGCCTGCTCCACCTGCCAACATGCGACCGAAACTGGTGTTTCACACGCAGCTCGCACACGGGAGTCCCACGGGCAGGATCGAGGGCTTCACGAATGTCAAAGAGCTGTACAGCAAAATAGCAGAAGCGTTTAATTTAAATCCGGATGAGGTAAATGTCAACTGTTAAATATATTTCAAAATCTCAGTGTGAACTTGAGTCAGTACGCAGGCAGTGCTGAGTGAGTCAGAAATAAATTACACAAACGAAGTTGCAAATCAAAAACCTCCTCGTGAACTACAGTGCCTGGTGGTGTTTGCATAAGGTGCGTCTTTCTGGGTATAGGGAACTGAAAATCGCTGGATATTTTTGTCTGATGATAACCAGCGTTGGTTTTCAGAAATAAGTTCTCGTTGTATTCTGAAAGTGGTACTGCTATTTGTAAAATAATAAAAATGGGTCAGTGGCAAATGGGGTATTTGATATGATAAAAAGGAAACTCTTTTAAAAATCTAGTTTAAAACGCATGTGCCAAGTGCTTAGAATTTTTTTATTTTATTATCATTTTTTTTTATATTTAATATTTTAATAATATTTTTTAAATAGATATACATGGTGGTAATCATCAAGTAGGCTTAGAATGTTCTAAAAATATTTTACCTGGACCTTAATTTCACCCAAGTGGTGTACACAATGTAATCATTACTATAAATAAAGTTTTCATGCACATTTTTTTAAAAAGCTAAATATGTTTGCAAACATCATGAATACAAAAGTAATAAATATCAAGAAGTTTTCTTAATTGACCTGAAAAAAACCTTTACATAAAAAGGTCTGGACTTAATGACCTTGAAAGTCATGAGGGTCTTAAGGGGTCCTCTCTGTTTTATGGTGTTCTTCTTACATGACAGATTTCCTGTATGATGGTTACAACACACTGATTGACAAAATATAATATTTAAAAACAAATTTCAAAAATGGTTCTTCTATTATCCTTTAAAAAAGCAAAAACTTTTTTTTTTTTTTTTTTTTTTAAGAATTTGCTTCTTCAAAAAACTTTTTTTCTAGTTTCATCATTGGTGTAGGACCTGTGTTTTGTCTTTGTAGTGCAACATAGGTGTTTTGTGTTATTTGAATTACTACTTATATATATAATAACTTATAGATCATACAAAAAAAGATAAGTGGTATAACACTGACCCTTATACATGATTTTAAAAGCACCACATAATTCACTTTTAGCTTATAATTTTTGTAATAAAAATCTTTAAGGTGAAATGCCAACACTTTCATTGCAGTTCATAACTGTTTTACATTTTGGTGAATTGCTGTCTTATTCATATCTTAATATTCTTATTTGTATGTTTGTATGTTTCTGTACAAATTTCATACAAATTCATATGAAACCACCACCCTGTGAAATAGTTATGTTTTCTCAGGATTGAGTTGGAAATGTTTGTAATTACTCCTCACTTGATCAATTTTTCTTTTTCTAGATGTATCCAGGTTCTTGAATTTGGTATTTGGTTGTTGGTGATTAAAAATTGTTGTTAGCGTTACATGCTTTTAAGTTGAGTATATTTGATTCTGGGTGCTTTAAAGCAGTGCATATACTTTGTAAATCGATAGAAAACTAAAAAGTATTGAATACGAAAAGATTCTCCTAAGGCATCAGGTGTTAAAAATCCTATTGTTTGTTATTGAAATTTTATGTTCAGTGAATAGTGTTGTCTGGCCTCCCATATATCAGTTGGTACTCATTTGAGTAAGTTCCTAGAATAGTGGCTCTTCTGAAAACACTTAAGAGGGTTCATCCCAAAAACGAGTCAAATTAGCAACCGGACTGTTTGGACAGACCTATCGGGTGTGTGGTGTTTAAAGGTCAGCAAACAGATGGATTTGATAGTAATCTGAATATAAATCTTGTGAATTTTAACATTGCTGATACCTCAATCCAGCACAATTTCTTTAGAAATGTGCCATTAATTATTTGCATGTTGAAATGGTGGGTTTATTGCAGGTCCTCAGAGGAAGTCCCTCACATCCTGTTAAAGTGGGCACAACCCTAACACATGATGATAAATCGCTCCGGCCTCCCTGGGGATGGAGGGAGCATGGAGTAGTGCATGCTGTGCCGCATTTCATTACTCTTTTGCATGTGTTGTCGATTGATCCTTAGTGCTGTCTTTACCAGGATATTTTGAATGATTTTTTTAGCCAATGGAGTGGCTACTCTTTGGGATTTAAGCAATAACTTCAAAGCTGTCATATGTAATGGATTGTTTGGTATGCTCAAATTCCTCCCAATTTCGTAACACTCAAGGCATTCAAACCTTCACCTTGTCTGCTTCGTGAAAATAAGTATACCCGGTTAAAAGGGCAGTGTCGATTAGGTTAGACTGCCCTCTGTTAACATGTTAACACGTGTACAACATTCATTACCTTCCTATGCAAAATTAATGTGACAAAGAGACTCCTTTTGTCAAGTGATTGGCAGACTGAAGCCAGACTTCTCAGCCATCAGTGTTGGTGGTTTAATACAAGTAAAAAGACATTCATCTGTAATTTTACAGAACTTCACTGGTCAAAGTCTGTTTATTACTATGACATTTGAACTCTGTTGCACATGCTAGACTCCGTGACTACACTGAAGTGTCCTTTCATTGAGCTAACATGTCATTTGTTTAGCATTTGCATGCAGGTGCTGCTGTCTGGACACTGTGTTGTCTGCTCAACAGTCGGTTTTGCTTTCTATGTTTTCCGGGATCAATCGATTAGGAGTATTGGTTGATTGTTGTGTTGTCTTTGAATTAGCAGGCCTCACTAGATTGAACATTTGCTTCAGGCCTTCAAACTGCTGCATGTTTTGACTAGTTAATTGTACTTTATCCTCCCACCAGTTTGTGTTCTGAGCAAGTGTAATCTGCATCCTTATTAAAACTAAAAATGAACTAGAACGTTTCCTTCTATTTGAGTGTAAAGTATGCAGCATTACTAATGGAGTTATAATAGGTGCCAGACAAGTTGTGACCCATGCGATTTCAATTAAGACGGAAGAAAGCAGTGTTGTTATTTTAAAATTCAAATGAGTTGTCAATGAGTAGGTCTGTGCTTTTGAAAAGCTGGACAGACAGCAGCAATGTTTATTAGCATCAGTGTTATCTGGTGTGGCAGGTACACACACAGCATATCTCCGTGTGACATCAGCATACACTTTCATATAAACTGTAGTTGTAACAATGGCCTCCAGTGAGGATATGTACAATCTAGATTCCTGTAATGCTTCATAGACAGTATCATGCATTGTAGATACAAGACTAGTTCTCTGTAACCATTTGAAATCTGACTAAACACTTAATTCCAGTTATGACAGTATTGAATTATTCAGTGACATGGTATGCAATTCCATATTGTTGTGTTTAATAAGGCGAATTTTGTAAAGCCCAGCAGGAATATCAAAATTAAAAGGGAAGTAAAGCATTTTATATTTAAAAATGTATAAAAAAAATCAGCCTAATGTAATGTCTATTAAAGACTTATAACTGGATTTTTGTGGCACTGAAAGCTAATATAGGCTACACTTTTTCAAATGTCTGTTTATTCTGGGAAAATCACCAAAAATATTTCATGACTCATTCTGTACTACACATGTTTTTGTCTAGTCATAGCTTAGAAATATCCCACCCACCAACACCACCAGCTACCTTCTAGCATTATGGTGCATGACTAAGACATAACTAAAGCATATTGGCCGTTAAAATAAAATAAAATAAAAGGGGACATTTTTTCAATATGTCACAATTCCTGTTTCCAGTGCAGATGTCCTGTTTCAATGTCAGCAATGGGAAAAATATACCATGAGGTTATATTAAGAATTCGTATTACTATATTTCAAATAATTGATTTATTGTTTGAATAGTATTTATGCATAAAGTTAGTATTTGCTGCACTGTCTTTATGCTAGTTTAATAAAATTGTGTCCTGACACAGTAATTCTCATTACTATATTACATTATTGTGTCATAATTGAGAATTAGTGGTGGACAGTAATTTTCCGTTTTTCAAGTACACACATTTAGTTTTTCTTCATTTTTAAATGCTATATGGTATGTTTTCACTTGTTTGCACTCTTGAATTATCGGTAACTTAAACTGATATTTTAGTATATTGAAGTTTAATTTTTTGAGAATAAATCAAGTACTTTTGTACTTTTACTCAGGTAAAACTGAAAACAAGCACTTATATTTTTACTGGAATAATATTTTGTTAGGGTATGACAAATACAAAGCTGAAAAGTAAAATATGCATTACTGTAATCAGAATTTGAAAAAAATGCCTTACGTAAGCTCTTTGGGGATATATTGACTTATATTGTCCCTACAAAGCATTGATTCATAAATCATTCAACACGGTCTTCCTCGTGCATTTCTTCTGCCATTTTCATCTCACACTTTCATTTAGAAGTAATTTACCTGCTTGTCATATTGTGTTGCAATACTTGAACCCTGAAAGCAGAGGCTGATCCTGCTCAGGGTCATAAGGAATATAATTTATCAGTGTTGTAACGTGTCCTTCAAGTATGTCCTTGCTGTTGTCAGCTGAATGGAATGTGTTCAAACACAACACAATTTCAGTCGCGCCTCTATTGAAACCCGTTTAGATGGTTATGTTGTAGCTTCAGACATCAGTCTGTGTATTTTGAACAAACATGTTTTATCATATGGATGTTAGATGGGACCTTTATGAAATACAGAAAAAAAGCAAAAACATGCCATTTAGTTGGCTTTGACAGTAGGATAGTTCTCCCAAAAATAATGTTAATATCTTTCCAAACCTGTTTGACTTCTGTGGAACACAAAAGAAGTTATTTTGAAAAATGTGTCACTGTTTTTTTTTTGTTGTTTTTTTTCTCTCTCTCTTCCTTCATACAATGAAAGTAAACAGGGTCCAGTGTTGTTTTGGACCCCACTGACTTTCATTGTATGGGCAAAAACATCAAAAACTTTCTTCTAAATTTTTGAAAGAAAGAAATAAGTTCATACAGGTTTGGAATGAGAGTGAGTAAATGATGACAGAGATGTAATTTTCTGGGAAACTTTCTCTTTAACAGGTGTCATGTAAACAAGTATGTTAAAAACAAAGTTGACCCAGTTGAGAATTTCACTAGCATGATTGACACTCTTCATTCACAGGCAACCTGATCTCATGACGAAAACGTACCTGTGGGAACTTTTTCGCAAGACGTGAAATACCTATGTTTCGTGACAAATTCAATGTGAAATGTCCACTGAGTGGCACTAAAAGAGTGTTCGTTTTGTTCCCCGGAACAGATGAACATATGGTACGTTTCATGTGATGTTGGTTTTGTAGGTGTCACCGCAGTTCTGACTTGAACGTCCGTTGAGTGGTGCTATAACGGTGATGCACCGTGACGTTTTAAAATAACGTATCCTCTGCACTACGCCTAAACCTACCCGATTGTATGAACAAAAGCGAATGTGATGTAAAAACGCAATCGCAAGCATGCCATTTTTCATTTGTGAGTCATTGTGATTCCGCATCCTAAGTCCAATTCCATGCCAGATGAGCTACTGAGCAAGCTTGTTACGTCCGGAAAGCGAAACACATGGAACTGTAATCATAACGGTGTATGAAAACGATTACAAGTGCTTGATGTTTTACCACCTCTAGTGTTAATTTCTGTTGGAAACTGCAGTGATATGTACTTATTAGCAGTGTTGGGGAAAGTTACTTTTAAAAGTAATGCATTACAATATTGCGTTACTCCCTAAAAAGTAACTAATTACGTTACTTAGCTACTTTTTATGGAAAGTAATGCGTTACATTACTTTTGCGTTACTTTTTAAATATGAGCAGGGCTTGATTGTTTTTAATACAAGAAGTTCTAATTATATCAAATGTAAAAGCCCTTTCACACCAAAAAGTGTAATGAATAAACCTCAGGCTGAAGGAAAAGTAAATTCACGTCTGTAAAGTAGAACGCAGGAGAAGAAGGTTCAACACTCTTCGGCAATAAAAAACAATGAAGCACAATTGTTAGTATATCTAAAGTCATTTTTGCTTATTAGTATGGTTGAACTGGATCATCAAAGGTCAGCAGCAAAGACATTGGTTAATAAAATGGGATTAGATACATTTGTGTTATTTAACATATTGCAGGTTTGTGTCATATTCTGAGTTTGCATTTCACTGTTTTAATTCATTTTGATGAATACTAAATCTGTTTTTTTGCGAGTGAGATGAATTAATGCACATTCACATTTAGTATAGGACTACAGTAACAGCATGTTCACAGCGCACTGTCAGTCAATAAATGGGGAAAAAAGTAACTCAGATATTTTCTTGTAAATTAAAAAGTAATGCGTAACTTTACTAGTTACTTGAAAAAAGTAATATTATTACGTAACTCGCGTTTCTTGTGATGCGTTACCCCCAACACTGCTTATTAGTACGTATTTTGCATCTTGTGAAAAAGTTCCCAGAGCCTACATTTTTGTCATGAGATCAGATGTAAACACTTAAGTTTTGAAAGCTGGCAGTTTTGAAAGCCTCAGCAATGTTAATGGTTACCTATGGAAAAATGTTGATGAGTCTTATTTTGCTGTTGTGAATGGATTTACACAGTAATCTTTAAGCTATCTGGTTAGTCAGTTGTTGTAATGAATGATTTGATTATTCTCTTCACTTCATCTACAAACATGTCCGTGTGGTGTTAAACCTAGCTGCTTCAGCATTTTGACCTGTTAAACTGTGTTAATCTTACATCACATTTGTTCTTTTTTTGGACTGATATTAATGCCCGCTTAATCTTTAGGCTCAGTTCTTTCATTCATTCATTGTAATTAGAGCAGACTGCCCTGCCAAGACCCCAAAATAGCACCTGGTTGCCAAAGAAACGGGCCTCTCCATCTCTTTATCCAACCAAAAATGGAGGTTTGTCCCACAATCCACTTTATTTCCTCAGAAGTGTTGTAGTAGATAACTATAATCCTGTTTATTGGCTGACAAGATTGTTTTGATCAGCTCAGTTGACTTCCTGCTCGTGTCAAGAATGCGATTCTGCAAAGGTCGGCCTGTTGCAATCCTGTCTGTGGGTGTGCCTCGTGTCGAAGGTGATACATTTGCCAGTTGAAGGAGGTTTTTTTTCCTCATACAATGTGGGCGGGTACGTCACGGCGTAGCTTCTGAGGACGTCCTGAGTCTTTAAAAACGTGCGATGTGTAAGAGGAAGCATGATGTCAGTCGCAGCCTTGGTAACACAGTGTAGGTGTCTGTGAATCTGCCCACAGATATGGCAAATATCCACCTCCCAGGCTGCCAGGGCAAAGCAAAGCTGGCCGTCTAGTGGCCAACAGCCCTCTCCTTCCCCCCCTCGTGTCCCTACGAAAGCTCCCTCTTAATCCCGGGCCTTTTGATAGGCTCTGGTAACCAGGGCAACAGTCTTGTATGCATGTCAGCTGATGTGGGTCCAAAGTGCCTGCAGTGCACAAAAGGGGGAGAAAACAAGTCATCTTTGTTGGAGTGGCTGCACCACCAAAGGTCATTATAAAGAGCTGATATGGACTGATCTTTTCTCTTACGTCTCTCATCAAATTGCGTCCAAAGGTTGTCCTTACCTAGAAAATGTGCATGTTTGTACATGTTTACAATCAAGTTATCATGAAACAAATGAAATGCTTAGTCTTTCCTGACTTGTTATATTATGCTACTGTGCAGAATTTTAGTTTTGACTGGCCCGACTCATCAGCCATGAACCTTAAATCTGGTGTCTCAGGTTGCCAGGTCTCATGTTTCCTTGCTGCTGCCAGGAAGTCACACTGAAAGACATGATGCCAGATTTCTAGATGACTGACACCAGGGTGTCAGGGTGTCTGTTTGGATATCTGCATTTGGAGGTCAACAAAACACTGTTATTGGATTGGCAGAATCATTGGAAAGGCCTGGGCGGTGGAGCAAATAGCCTGGTGTAGACTTTAGATGTTTCACATTCATAGCATACCAAGTTCTTCTTGCTATTTTGTAATAGTATTATATTGTGTGTATACCAGTTTTTTAAGTATTCAAGTACTAACTGTCTAGCTATCTATCTATCTGTCTATCTGTCTGTCTATCTATTTATTATCTTGCATAATAGATGTTAAAAACAATCATTTTAGAAGGAATACATCCTTTCCTTTAATCTGCACTTCTTTCACATTTTCTCCATTGATTATGGGGAAAATTCTGTGAAATGGAAATGTTGTGAAGTGTGTTAAGTGATGACACAGTAATTGGCTGCTGAAAAATTAACAAATTAATCAGATTTTTTGATTTTGAAACATCTTAAAAGGAAGGTGTACAGGATTCCAATTTTATCGGAATTTGGAAACAATCCAAGACTATTAATGTTGGATCATACTGGAATCAAGTTCAGATCCTACTGGATTAATTAAAACTCCTACAGCATTTTTTTTAAAACTCATGTTTAATTTTTTGTGTCCTATTAAATGTGTTGTTATCTTTAAGAGAAACACTACTTGTGTTGTACAGGAATAATGTTTTTCAACTGGACAGTTATAGGAAATTATTTAGGGAGCTGAAGAAGTTGTACAGTCCTGATAGATTTTCTTTTAATTCCTTTTGATTAAGTATAGGGAAATTTTATTGGTAATAATATTTTTTCAGTTTGGCCACTCTGTGTTCCGAAAGGTAATATTTATGTTGGACACTGAGGCCTTAAAGGGACATAAGCAAAAAAAAAAAAAAAAAATTATAAATTTTTGCAAATTAATTAATACATTCCCATGAGAAACTCTGGGCCTCATTTATCAATCTAACGTACGTAACATACGTTTGTTTCGTAAATGAAGCCCACTGTCTTTTCTGGCAAAAGTTTTGCATTCTTTATTTAAAATACTTTTGAGGTGGGAGGAAAAACCGTATTGCAATGCTTTTTTGAGCAAATGCAAGGTTTCAGAGGAATGCAACACTTTAGTGAGAAAATGCAGATGTTTTGCAAGCAAAGGCAGTTTCTCTGAAGAAGTTCTCTGGAATTTTTTTTCAAGAGAATGCAAATATTTTTGAACGAATGCAAAGTTTGGTTACATTTTATTTCGATAGTCCATTTTAGACATTCTGCAGTAGTAAGTATAAATAGCTTTGCAAGTACATGGCAACTAATGCAGTATTAGCAGATTGTTAGGTTTTAATAGAATAAGTTGATGTACTTGCGAAATTACATCTTGTCAGTAGAGTGTGTATTTGGGCCATCAAAATAAAGTGTTAGCAAATATTAAGCAGACAGTCCAGTAATAATCTAAAGAGTGATAGCTGACATGTAGTTGCAAAGTTACTTATATTTTTTAAAAAATCTATCAAAATAAAGTGCTACCCAAAGTTTTTCTGGGGAACGCAAAATTGCAAGCGAACGCAAAAGCATTTAAATATATTTTTTTTCTACATCTAATGATGATGAAATGATGATTGTGAAAAAAGATGGGAGGGAAAATAATAATAATATAATAAAATAATATTTGAATGCTATCACAATCTCAAGCAAAACCTTTGCATTCCCTAAGCATTGTGTTCACTCACAAAAACTTTGTGATGGAAATAATATGAGGTAGGAGGGAAGAAAAACAATAGCTTTAATATTTCAGTGCAGGTTTTTATTTCTGTTTTATCTTTTAAAAATGTTACAGTATATTCGGTGAAGTTACAGGGGTCATGAAATGCTTTTTTGCACCAACAAAGGTCTTTCTTTACCTAACAGCAGTATTGCTCTTGTGATTAATGGACAGATATGAGTTGTTCAAAACACACCTCTATGATTACATACATTAATGATGCACGTTAATGGGCATGTTGAGAAAAACATGTCGTTTTCAAAAACTCAAAGGAAAAACTTTTTTTTTCAACTTTTTTTGTTATTACGTTGTTGCCGTATAAGCGCACTGAAGAGTTTTAAAACTTCTTATTGTAGAGTAACCTTTTATATGTGTAAATATCAAGAACATTTTGATTCTTCATTTCATGATTCTTTTAAACAATTTATATTTCTGGCTGTGGGATCAGCTACTAAACTAAATTTAGTACATTTGCATAAATCCTCAATGTTCTCATTGTTCTCTGAAAACTTGCCATCTCATTATAGTTGAAACTCTCCTCTCGATGTATTACAACAGATCCTATTTTGCACGCTCAACACCCACAAAATTGATATGGAAAAGCTGCTGGGAGGGCAGATAGGACTGGAGGACTTCATCTTTGCTCACATAAAAGGGCTCAAAAAGGAGGTGGAGGTGTACAAATCTGAGGAGGCACTTGGGCTCACCATCACAGACAACGGAGCTGGATACGCCTTCATAAAGGTAGACTCACAATGATGCTTTCGTTAGAACAGGTTGTTATTTTGGGGTGCCGCCCCTTTAGCAGTGTAATTAGTTTTCTAAGTGCAGTGCTCATAGCTTGTAGTACTAGCACTGCTCATGTACAGATAATGATTTGCATGTTTTTGAAAGTAAACTAATTTAGAAGAGTATTTTATGATTTTCTGTAAGTTGTAAGATCTCCCTCTGCACAAATAAAAACGTTATTGGCTACGTTTAGCCAGGCTTTGATTGAGAAAATTTAATCATTTAATTTAGAAGAACGCCACCCTGTGTTTGTAAGATCACTTGTTGTAGTACTCTAAATGCTGGATTTGTATCTTCAAAGCAAAGACCCATGTTTTAGACCAATTTTTGAATTCTTTATACATATTATTTTAAGCCTAGGTAATGATTAAAGAAAAAGTACACCAAAATACAATTGCTACTTTAACATGTTAACAAAAGTTATTATTAAATATGAAGCGTGTCTGTGTTTTTTCCATTTGGCAGCGTATCAAAGAAGGCAGTGTGGTGGATGGGGTAAAGGTGATCTGTGTGGGAGATCATATCGAATGCATTAACGGAAAGAACATCGTTGGAATGCGGCACTTTGAGGTGGCGCGAATGTTGAAGGAGCTGCCCAAGGATCAGTCTTTCACCATCAAATTTGTGGAGCCCATGAAAGCCTTTGGTTTGTCATTCATTCTTGTTGAAGTACTAATTTTGTCTGGATATTCTTGGGTTTGAACATTATATGCAACTAATGTACACTTAATGTTTTTTTTAAGTCTCTTCTGTTCACCAAGGCTGCATTTATTTGATCAAAAATACAGTAAAATACAGTAAAACAGTCATTTTGATCAAATAAATGCAGACTTGATGAGCATAAGTCACTTCTTTAAAAACATTAAAAATCTTACTGATCCCAATCTTGTGAATGGTAGTGTATGCAAAAAAGTATCTACACAGTGGAGTGCAACAGTACAATATAATTGATATTTTTAATACAGAAATTTATTTTTAACAATAAAGTATACATCTTTTACAACAGATTGCTCTTGCGCTCTAAGGTTGATAAGTGATAGTATTTGCTTCTGAAGAAGCCACAAGTCAAAAATTTTATTTCATTTTGAAGGAAAAATTTTTAATTGCTCAATGAATTCTCAATGAAGAACTACACTACCCATAATCCTCATGTGAGATCCACCAATCAGAGAAGTTGTGGCAATGGAAACTTGACATAATTGAGACTTAAACTACTTTTATGTATTTGAAGTTTTATACTTTCTTTACATAATTCGCCATACTTGATTAGTAGTTAATTGCCTTATGAAATACATTAAATACACTGTCTTCTTTGCCTCATATCCAAGTTTTTAATGTTGTGATTGATATCCAAGCTTTTTGGTGTGATTTAAGGCTTATAACGTTTTATTGAATCATTTTTTCCAGATGGAAAAAATAATAATAAATACTAGAATTGTTATTGTTGCACTCTATTTCTATGTGTTATGTAATCTGTTAAATGTTACTGTATTGATAAATGTAGATTTAATGTAAAAATGTTCTTTCACTTGGCAGAGATGCTTGAACCAAGGGCAAGAGGAGGTGGAGGCAAAACGTCAGGAGATGGCAAGATAGGCACAGGCAGAGAAACCCTCAGATTGCGCTCCAAGGGCCCTGCAACAGTCGAGGAGATGGTAACTGTGTTTATATCTTACAATTCTGCCTTTTTTCCCTCACAATTCTGAAAAGAAAAGTCATAAAGATATAAACTAAGAATGTGAGGGAAAAAAATCAGAATTGTCAAAAAAATTTGCATTTTTTAGAACAAAACCGGAAAATTACCTTTCATTCCGTTTTCCATGGTGGAAACTATCTTCCATAAGTAATAATATTAGCAACATGGTCACTGATAGAATTAAGAGTCATGACATTCACTTAAAGAGTATATCTAATGCTTTTCTCTTGCTTCACAGCCCTCAGAGTTTGAAGAGAAGGCAGTGAAGAAAGTGGATGACCTTCTTGAGAGCTACATGGGCATTCGAGACACTGAATTAGGTGAGATTCTGTAGTGTGTTTCATGAACTTTTTACCTTGTGAACTTCTTAAAATTGTTTTTGAGTATTATTTATAGTGATATTGTGTGAAATTGTATTGTCAATGTTTTTTATGCCTCCATTATATGTTGTGAAGCACTTTGATGAAAAGTGCTATACAAATAAATGTTACTGTGTTTTAACAAAATACACTACCATTTAAAAGTTTGGGGTCAGTAAGATTAACATTTTTTTAAACAATGTTTAAAGTCTCTTATGCTCACCAAGGCTGCATTTATTTGATCAAAATGCAGTAAAAAAAAAAAAAAAAATGGTAGTGTAACATTTTATAAAATCTACATTGCTTATAATTTATATATATATATATATGGTATGTATGTATGTATGTATACAGTCAGGTCCATATATATTTGGACACTGACACAATTTTCATAATTTCAGCTCTGTATGCAACCAGAATCATAATAGAATTAAAATGAAACAATCAAGATGAAACTGAAGTGCAGACTTTAATCTTTAATTCAAGAGGTTGAACAAAAATATAACAGAAAATGCTTAGGAATTACAACCATTTTTATACACAGTCCCCCCATTTTCAGGGCTCAAATGTAATTGGACAAATAAATATAATCATAAATAAAATGTTCATTTTTAATATTTTGTTGAGAATCCTTTGCAGGCAATGACTGCCTTAAGTCTGGAACTCATGGACATCACCAGAGACTGGGTTTCCTCCTTTGTGATGCTTTGCCAGGCCTTTACTACAGCTGACTTCAGTTGTTGTTTGTTTGTGGGTCTTTCTGCCTTTAGTTTTGTCTTCACCAAGTGAAATGCATGCTCAATCAGGTTGAAATCAGGAGATTGACTTGGCCATTGCAGAATATTCTACTTTTTTACCTTCAGAAACTTCTGGGTCGCTATTGCCGCATGTTTTGGGTCATCGTCCGTTTGTACTATGAAGCGCCTCCCAATCAGCTTTGCTCCATTTGACTGAATCATATCCCTATACACTTCAGAATTCTTCCGGCTGCATCTGTGTTCTGTTACGTCATCACTAAACACCAGTAACCCAGTGCCACTGGAAGCCATGCATGCTCATGCCATCACACTGCTCCATTATGTTTCACATGTGATGTTGTATTCTTTGGATCATGAGCTGTTCCAAGCCTTCTCCATGGTTTTTTCTTCCAGTCATTCTGGTACAGGTTGATCTTAATTTCAGCCATCCAAAGAATGCTTTTCCAGAAGTGATCAGGCTTTTTTTTAATGTTTTTTTTGGCAAAGTCTAATCTGGCCTTGTTTACACCTTGTTGTGAACTCGCTGTATTTGCTCTTGTGAAGTCTTGTCTTGATTGTAGACTTTGACAGTGACATGCCTCCTGGAGAGTATTCTTCACTTGGCTGAATGTTGTGAAAGCATTTTTCTTTACATGGAGAGGATCATCCAATCATCCACCACTGTTGTCCTCTGTGACCGTCCAGGCCATTTTATGTTGCTGAGCTCACCAGTACGTTCTTTTTTTCTCAGAATGTACCAAAACTTTTGATTTGGCCACTCCTAATGTTCCTGCTATCTCTCTGATGGATTTCTTTTGTTTTTGAAGCCTAACAATTTTCTGTTTCACTTGCATGCAGAGCTCCTTTGACCGCATGATGTGGGTTCAGAGCAACAGTTTCCAAATACAAATGGCACACTTAGAATCAACTCCAGACCTTTTACCTGCTTAATTGATGTAGAAAAAATGAAGAAATAGCCCACAACTGTCCATGAAACAGCTTTTGAGTCAACTGTCCAATTATTTATGGTCCCTTGAAAAAGGGGGGAGGTACATATTAAAGAGCTGTGATTCCTTAAAGGAGTAGTTCACTTTCAGAACAAAAATTTACAGATAATGTACTCACCCCCTTGTCATCCAAGATATTCATGTCTTTCTTTCTTCAGTCGTAAAGAAATTGTTTTTTGAGGAAAACATTTCAGCATTTCTCTCCATATAATGGACTTCTATGGTGCCCCCAAGTTTGAACTTCCAAAATGCAGTTTAAATGCAGCTTCAAAGGGCTCTAAACAATCCCAGCCGAGGAAGAAGGGTCTTATCTAGCAAAACTATCGGTTATTTTCTAACAAAAAAAAATTACCATTTATATACTTTTCAACCTCAAAAGCTCGTCTTATCTAGCTCTGCATGAACTCTGTGTTTTCCAGTTGTAGGATGATTTTGAATTTGAGGGAGAAAATGAGATGGGAGTTTTTAGACCTACCCTAACTGTCTTGAACCAGAAAACACAGAGTTCACGCAGAGCTAGACAAGACGAGCATTTGAGGTTAAAGATAAGACTCTTCTTCCTCGGCTGGGATTGTTTAGTTTAGAGCCCTTTGAAGCTGCATTTAAACTGCATTTTGGAAGTTCAAACTCGGGGGCACCATAGAAGTCCATTATATGGAAAGAAATGCTGAAATGTTTTCCTCAAAAAACAATTTCTTTACGACTGAAGAAAGACATGAATATCTTGGATGACAAGGGGGTGAGTACATTATCTGTAAATTTTTGTTCTGAAAGTGAACTACTCTGTTAACCTTTCCTCCAATTTTGATGAGAATACCCTTAAATTAAAGCTCAGAGTGTGCACTTTAAGCCCATATTCATTACATAACTGTAACATGAATATGTTTTGGTCAACAGCTAAAATAATAAAAATTGTGCCTGTGTCCAAATATATATGGACCTGACCTATAGATAGATAGATAGATAGATATTAAATAATTTTGGTACTATGTTGGGTAACCACACAGTACCAAAATCTGGGTGCTGAAGTTACTTTTGCACGGTTTGTTGCATTAAAAAATATTACTAACATGTGTCAGGCTCTAAGTATTGCAAAACGGGATGACTGTATCCGCCTTCTCACTTCTGTACAGCTGCCACGATGGTTGAGGTGGGCAGAGATAAGAAGAACCCTGATGAGTTTGCCATGGCTCTGGACCAGGCTCTTGGTGACTTTGCCTTCCCAGATGAGTTTGTGTTTGACGTCTGGGGAGCCATTGGTGACGCTAAACAGGGACGGTTTTAAATGCTGCTACACAAACACACACCACACATTAAAAAACTGAGCTGAAATCAAGAGCATCCTGTTCAGATTCATGCGGTTTATAGCTAGCATGCTGAACATTTGGATTTATGTGATTGACAAAAATATTTTTACAAATAAATAATAAACAAAGAATACTAGTAAATATCACCACTGTATTTTTCTTCACATAATACATTCTCAAGCCTTTCAAAGAGCTTCAACAGCAGTTAGGCACCTATCAGGATGAGAATCTAGAGAATTTATTTCTGTGGTTTAGCATTTGTAGGTGAAGCTGGGAGTTTATGATATTTAAAAAAAAAAGCCAAGGGAAAGGGTGACACTCTTTTGCATAGAGAGAATTTTGTATAGAACTATGGATATACATCAATTGTCTTTTTAGAACTATTTTAGACTTTTTAATTTATTTAATAAAGTGATGAAACCTTTGAGAAATTGCATCTTCAGTAGCTGATTGTCATATCTTAGTCAATTCAAAATATACACATGAACATAAAAACATGGTCGTAAGCTATGTAACCTTAAAAATAGTGCCAACCAGACAAAGTTAATTTAAAAAATATCACAAATGAATTATCACATTGTTGATTTTATTGTAAAATACAATCCAAAAGGGATCACTTTGTATGATAGATGTATGTTTTGTATGTGTGCCTTCACTGTTGTTGTCAATTTAATTTTGTATGAACAATTTCTATTGTGCTCAAATCACAGGTTTTGTCTTTGCCTGTTTTTTTTCACATTTATTAAAGGTGAAAAAGGATGCACTAAATTGCATTGTGAATTTGATCATTTACTATTTTTTAGCTTATCAACAGCAGGTAAAATTGCTGTTTATAATTGAAGCCACAGCATGTCATTGAATTCTTATTTAAAACATTGAATTACGCTCAAAATGTTGTTAGTGTTTTTGCACTGGGGTTTTAATAACTGCAAACAGCACTAATAGGAAAGTAGTTTCCATTTTCCAGTTCACAGTGGAACAGAAGGACTATCTGGATAATGACTGCCCCCTGCTGTAGCACCAATCATGAGGTTATGGTTTGTGTAATAGCCCTATCAGGCAAAACAGCTCCATAATGTGGAAGCAGTAGTTCTTGCACTTTTGTTTTCCAACAGTAATATATTTACAATACAAAAACTATGGGGCTTGCAAGATTTTATTTTATTCAAAAACTATCTTAAGCTCACCAAGGCTGCATTTATTAAGAAATATAACTGAAATGAACAGTATTTATTTGAAATAAAAATTTTGTGACATTATACATGTCTTTACTGTCACTTTCAGCAAACTTAATGCATCCTTGATGAATAAAAGCGTTAATTATTAAAAAACGACAACAACAAAAAAAATGTAGTGACCCCAGTCCTTTGAACAGTAGTTTAGGGATATTTTTATAAGAAAGGTGTTTTTTTTTTTGGGTGTGTCTTTACAAATGGGACGTCAAATTTGACTAAATTCTGTTGTGCTCAAATCCAGTTTTAACGCCATGCAGCAAAAAATTAAGTTAGTTTTGCACTAATTAGATTAGGTGATATTTTGATAGTTCCATAAAGTACCTTAAAATTTAACAGATTTAAGTATTGGTCACTCTACTCTGTAAGCTAACACTGAAATTCCAATATTCCAATATTTTATATCAACTTTATTTGTAGCCTCATTTTACATATTGGTAAAAAATACAGTATGGCGAAGACAGACAATTCCCTCTCAATCCCAAAAGAGAAAAAAAAGAAAAGAAAGAAGTACCAGTTCACATTACAGACCTTAATTCACAGGTATTGTCAATAATAAAAATCTGTCTTTAAAATGAAAGGCGACACCATATACTGAGGACTAAAACTTGGCAAGTTTAAGAGATACTATTAGCATTTCTAATAACTTTTAACATAAAACTGGTACGCTCATAGAAACATACATAATAGATTTTAGGTGGGTACAGTTTGGGGATTATAAGGCTCTTCATTAAAGTGACTGTGTAACTGGATCAGTTTTACCACAGCTTGCAAGATATGGCTTGGAAGCACATGAGAATTGCCTTACTGGCATGTTTCTTAGAAAAAACATGGAGTGCCTTAAGAATGCAGCCAAGAGGGTCGATTGTTTTCAACATGAATAATCAATATGGACACGTCAGCTTGCAAGACGTGCAAAATGAAAAAAACCTTTTAGCACCCTTTATGTGACATGGACAGTAAGTATGCTTTGGTTCTCAAAATAATAAGCCAATCTACCGCAAGCTGCGATACCTTGAATTGTAATCCGTAAATGCATTATAAATTCCTTCATTTTTGAAGCTTGTCTTGTGCTATAGCAGATCAAATGAAATGACAGGTGGAGCTGAGGTTGGAGATGAATGAATGGATGGATCTAATATGGCTAGTGAGACTGGCTGAGATCTTTCTGCCCTTCTTAGAGCTCATCCCCAACGTGAGCGGCCCCGAAGGCATCTCCAGTCAGCTTCTCTTCAGCTTCCTTCATGCTAGCCACAACTGCACACAGAAGAGAAATTTGGTCAAAGAACATGTCGCTCGTTTTGTTCACACTGCACCTAAAATCTCATTTGTTTTTCAAATTCATCTTTAGAATGGACTGCACACACAGTCAGTCCTGTTTTGCATTGGAAAGTTTGCTATTTGAAGTAAAGTGAGTGAAAACGAGTCATTTCAGACACAGATCAAGTCAATACATTTCATTATTTATCATGTGTTTATGACCATGTAAATGATGCCCTATATTGTGCATGATGACAACAATGACATTTTTGCACAAATATGCTTTTGTTGAAGCCATCACTTTGCATTACTGAAGTTATGTTTAAAATAAACGTTTAACAGTGCAATCCCTAGTAAAAAACTGCATTACCCATGAGGCAGCAATCAAACTATGCCAAAAGAAAACTGAGCTCCGCCCACTTCCATGAAGCATGAAGAATTAAATGGATAGTTTTAACTTATGTCATTCACAAAGGTTCATGGGATTGTAATTCTTTCCTTCAATAGAGCGTTAGGCACACAGTCTTGTACCTTTGTCCTTCTGTCTGATTTTCAAATACTTCAAATAGAAGTTTGTAATGTTTGTAATGCAGCTGGTTGGTTGAGTTTAAGCTGTAACAAAGACTTTTATAAAAATGAAAGGAAAAAAATTCTTCCAAAAACAGTGCCGCTAAAAAGTGGGTGTTAATCAATTAATAAAATAAATACCTCACCTTGATCTGCATTGCTGTAGAAGTATTTGTAGTTGGGGTTCCCATTCTTGTTTGTGATCTCAGAGTGGACTTGACCAGTGGGATCTACCAAAGAAGAAAAAATATTTTTCCATCCATGTCATGACAGTCACCTTGATCATTTAATGACACCTTGCGGTGTGGATGTAGCATCACACAAGAGTAAAATGATACGCTACTGATGGTATTGTAGAAACACTATTCAAACGTAATGTATTTGTTCTGCAGCTGTCCCATAACAGGAGGGTTACTGGGATAAAAGGAGTCATATTTGGCTGGTTACGCAGCGAAAACATTTCTGCAGCCATAAGGTGACTGACTCTTTCCTCCACAAAAAAGGGCTTTTATTAAGCCACTAATTTCTGAGGGAATGAAACTTTTTATTGAGTAGGGAAAAAAGACAGAGTACACCTTTAAACTAGGACATTTGCTTATGTACATGACCTACCAAGGAAAAGTATTCTTGGAATGTAACCGCCATCTGGGCTGAAGGCCTCATCTTTTGGCTCCTCTTCATCCTATGGCCGCATGGGACATGTAACGAGAATGTGCAATATAACAATGTGTATTACTACATGTGGTTTCAGCAAAAAATTATACAAGAACATATTACAGTGAAAAAGTATACATACATATATATAAAACCATTTACATGTCAGAATTACAATTTCGTGAAAAAGCATAAAGCAAAAAAACATTTCATGAAAAACATCCTTACCTCCAAGTTAACCATGACAAAGTTGTGAGCCAACTCAGAGATGTCCTTTGATTCAGCAAACTTGGGCTTTAATGCTAAAGTTATTTTAAAACATTATAAATCATCTGTGCACTTCAGGGTAACAGAATAAGCCATTCATACATCACAAAACACTACCATTCAAAAGTTTTTTGATTTAAAAAAAAAAAAAAAAAAAAAAAAAATTTAATTTAGCAAGGACACCTTAAATTGATCAAAAGTGACAGTAAAGACGTTTAAACTGAAAAAAACAGAGACTGTTTTTTCTATTCATCAAATAAGTATGGGGGAAAAAAAAAAAAAAAAAAAAAAAAGTATAACGGTAAATCAGCATATTAGAATTATTTCTGAAGAATCATGCGAGACTGAAGACTGGAGTAATGATGCTGAAAATCCAGGAATGACATACAGTCTAAAATACATTAAATAGAAAGAAGTTATTTAAAACTGTATTAATTCCTCAATATTAAAAAAAATAAATAAATAAATCATACTAACCCCAAACTTTTGAATGGTAGTGTATTTCTGTTCTTATGACAGATATTCCTGTTTATGTCATTAAGCAGTACACTGTCCAAAGACTCAACCAGCATCATACCTTTACAGGCTCCACACCAAGTCTTGTGAATAATGACCATCAGAGGAAGTCCACTGGACAGAACAAGATCAGAATTACATTTCTTAAGTCACTTTAAAAGCAATTAATTCAAAAGCAAACATTGCAAGATAACAAGATAACTCTCAGTCCCTCACTGAACAATGGCTAACGTAACACAATTCCATTCTGCTAGGAATCCCGGTCATTTTCTTGCCATTGTGTAAATAATATTTAATAAAAAAAAAGTTTAACATACTTTATTATTTTTTTAATTTGTTGAGTATCACATCTGATACACCGGGCTCTTATGGCTCATATAGTAAGATATAGGACAATATGGAGTTCATATTCGAGGAAAGAAAAAAAATAATTGTTGCAAAAATAGATATATACATGGGAGAAAAAGTAAGATGAAATTCTAATAGATTGTAATGTGAATCAATGAGATATTTATTACAGTATAGCTAATTGCATAAAATGCATATAATACTCTATATTGTCACTATCTCACTCTACTCTAATCTACCAATATATATGTTAGTAAGATGACATTTAAATGCTCAGATTTATGATTAAAGCTTCATAGTTTTTACTGTGGGGCAAAACATATAATGCAATGCAATGCAATACAGTGATGATCAGAAATGTACAAATAAACGTTCCTAAAAAGCCTGATGCATTATACTAGTTTCTAAAATTAACAATATTTTTCTTAAAAAAAATAAATAAATAAAAAAAAATAATAGTATGCATAACCAAGTAAACCTAAGTTGCTTCAGTCCAGTAAGTGTTCATTTTTAAATATTACTAACAAAATAAGTTACTCTTACTTTTACTTTTTATTAAAATAATAATAATTACCACATGTAAAATGCCTTGTAAAATGCAATACACTAAAAAATGCCTTTTATTTGCTTAAAAAAGTATAAACTACCAATCAGATGACAAAAGACATGTAGTAGATTGTGTACAAATATTTTTTTCTACAAATTTTCGATCATGATAATAATTTAGAGCCCTTTGATTTTAGTTTTTCAACTATGATACAGCAGGCTTTATAGGGTTAAGTGCCATTTTTTGACCAGATTATATTTCTGAAAGTCTGGTATAGGCCTACCTTTTATAGAAATACATAAACTACAATGTTACAAAGTACAAAGGATACTGAACGACAAGATTAACCCATACCTTGCTTCAGCTTCCTTCTTCCCATCTTCAAGGCTCCGCCAGTTAATATGGTCCCCAAATCCTTTAATACACACATACAAGTCCATTATGGATATTTAACATGATAGGTTACATCCGGTCAGGAACAAGCGTACCTGTTGGAACAAGCCACGAACACAACCACAGAACAAAGAGATCTGCAACAATGCACCTGTGATCAGAGATCTCTTCAGTCTTTCGTCCAATACACAATGCAGTGACAGAGGCAAGTCAGTTTAAAAACACTATTTTACATCTAAATACATCTGATTTATGATCACTGTTCTTAACTGCGGCTGCAAAATTCCATCAACTGAGGTTTATCATGAGCTCAACATTTAATAAAACATACTCTTTCACTTATACGGGAATAGATTGTATATTAGCAGTAGACATTTAGCTTTACTGAGATTAAATTCGGTCAATCGGGAGTTAGATTAGATCCGCGTTCCGGGTCAGAAGCCGGTGGTCTAGCACGGCTAGCGTTGATAAGGATTATTTGCTCAAATGTCTAAATATATAGACAGTTTTACCTCGTCCTTTGCCATCGGCTAACACCTCTCCGAAATGTGACGCAATAAAAACCAGTATAAAAGAAACCAGAGCAATGTTGAATAAAGACGACGGCATTTTCATTCCGACGGTCGTTAGCCTTGAGCTGCCGGGATGTGACGGACAGAAACCGCTGGGTCCTAAATTCTGCCGTATTACAGGAGCGCGTTGATGACGTCAGATGAATCACATTTGATGGACCCCTTTTAATGGACTCAAGTGACGCGTTTCCGCAATTAGCCTACTGAAAATCAAGCGAAGTTGTTTATTTTTTCAATAAATAAATATTTATAAAAATATGCTTACCTAACACTTAATTACAAAAACAAGTGGCATGAAATTTTTTTTTTTTCCTATTGTTATAGATCTAACTGTGCTTATGTTTCTTTCTTTCTTTTTTTATATTTTTGACCTTAATCAAAATGTCATAACTGCACTTTCCGGTGAATGTGATCGACGTGATTTCCATCATTTTGATAAATAGCAAATATTATATTTACCTTTTTTAGTAACATTCCGGTGAACGCTCCTGATTAGAAGTGGAAAGAGGAGGCAATTACATTTTAAAGCGTCGTTGTGAAAGCAAACCTGGAAAGGGCATGAATATTTGAGAAAAAAAATGAGAGACTCTTCAGTTATTTATTCATGGGATATACTGTAATCAGGAGGGCAGACCAAAAATGCATGGTACATGTTGTCTTTTTTCATATTGTTACAGTGGAATACAAAGGGGAAAAATTATAAGGAAAAATACAGCAGACTAAAAAAGAGCTCTTTGTGGATATTCCTGTTATACCAAGCATTACATTATTCTCCTGACATCTGAATATGACGTCAGGAACATGAAGGAAAATGTACATCTCATTCTGTCAAACTGACGGATACAGATTATTTGTAATGCAGCCTTATTATTTGAAATGGTTGTTTTGGTCTTTTTGAGTGGGATTTCCCTAAACCAGAAGTGCCTCCCGTAATTTAAAACTCAGTACACATTTTTTGTAATTTGTGGAATGCTGCTGTTTAAAGTTTCAGTCACATTGTATAAACCCTAGCTAATTTTGGTTGTTTGTAATATGAAGTTATGTGTTCCAGTTTGGTGTTATTTCTGTTGAGGTGAACACAGTGTAAGAAACACTCAGACCTGTTAGTTTGTAACTTTGTAACTCAAATTCAGAAATACAGTTATAGACATAAGAACCATTTCTTTGAAAGAATCAGAGGAAGCAGTCCAAGTTCCATTTGCAGATGATTGTGTTCAAATTCATTTTCACTAAATCCCCCTTTTAATTCATTTTTTGGCACCTTGGGGAAAAATGTTTTTTGATCACTGTATGTTTTTCTCTTTTTATGGCTGGAATGAAATAAGGATATTCTAAAATTGTGTTATATTATTGAAAATGTTTCTTGGAATTACAATGTAGTAATCCAGTGGTTGGATACTTCCTCTTATGTGATGACAGCAATTGTTTTGTGGTCATTAAGCATTGGCTTGTGTGAAACCAAAAGAAAAATAAAATTTCTCAATATTTGATGATGAAACTGCAATGTTATTTGTATTGGTAATAGTACACCTGTTAAGCAATTACCAAACTAAAATATACACTGTAATGCCTTGGTAATACAACCATATTCATAAGTTTGAATATGGCAGTGATATCTTAGAATAGAATTATTATCTCAATTAGGTAAAGATTTCAGTGCACAAAACTGTTTGCAATATTGAAGCAATATTCTGTGATTTACTCCAAAGCACCAATTCATATACATACATACATACATATATTGTATTATTAACCAATTACATCTTATTAGATATTATGTATAAGACAAAGCATAACTAGTACAACAAGGTTTTGCTGAAGTGCATGGCCACCTTTAATAAAACAACAATAAAAAAAGTTCGCAAATAAATAGCATACATTATTGCATTAATAAATAATGTTTAAATACAATAAATAACTTACTAATAAATAACCATTGCTTTTTAACAGTAAACTACAGTCAGAGGTGCTTGGCCTGTACTGCTAGTTTGCTATTTGGACAAAATGTAGTTGAAAACACGATTCATTGTTACTGTTCGAAGGTTGAAACCCTTTAGGACTTTGCACAGCTGCAGCCGTTCTTGAAATTTTTTTTGATGATCCATGGACAACTGAAAAAATACATAAAAAATGCATAAAAATACATAATCATGCTTAATTACGACAGGATCACAGAGGCCAAAAGAATACATTCAAAACAACACATGCTTATTATCAATAAATATAACCTGTTTTACCTTGGCCGGAGAGTTGTCCATCGCAGAAACAGAGAAGCAGTTCTATTACAATGTAAAAAAATAGAAAGAAAATTCGCTGAGTGAAAAAGAGTCTTGCAATCAACAGTAATCATAGAAAGCTGTTTATGTTTGCTTGATTGGCTTATTTTACCTGCATGAGTTCATCAATGCTCCTAACTACAGTTTTAGTGAGCTCTGAATTGGAGTAGGCTCTAAACGTCTCCCGATAGTAGTGGAGATCTTCTAGAATCATCTGTAGGCATTCATTCTACAAAGATATATGCCAATGTATGTCGATGTAACAGACAAAAGACACTAATCAGTCAACAGCCAACAAACAGAAGAACTGGGAAAATGGATTGTACATTTACCTCATCGATATTTAGAACAGCACTGTGAGCACAGTTGGAGTTCTGTTGGGTGGAAAACAATATAATATGTGACATGTTTTGATTATGTTGAAATTCAGCAATCAAGGCTGCACTATGTTGAAGAAAGAGAGTTATAAGTAATGATTTTTGGCTATTTCTATTCATCAGCGAACTTATACTGAACTTTAGTAATAAAGGAAATTGAGGCAACTCTGTTTTCACTGGCTTCCACTGACAATAATTAAGCATTATCATTTTAAATAAACCAATTTTATTTTCACAAACAAGAGCATATCATCATTTCAACCAGCTTGACTTTTAAGACACATTTTATAATTATTTTAAACAACAACTACAACAATTTTATTTTTTATTATTATGATTACTAGTAGTAGTATTTACTTTTATTGTTATTTTGTTGTTATTATTATTATTAGTAGTAGTAGTAGTAGTACAATAATATAGTTTTTGTTTATATGACTATTCAATATTTGTCATTTTTAATAATTATTTGTCACATCTCAGGACCATTTGAACTAATGAATGCAAACTAATAAATATCACACCTACTTAAAATGTTCTGTTATACATAAGGCTTATATGTAAATTGAACCTAAAATCTTTTATGCTTATTATTATTATTATTATTATTTAAGTTAATGGACATGTCGTTCTACTGTAATGCCTTGTCCACTTATGTGCTATGATTATTTATGCTAGGAATATTTATGATGGGTGAAATATAATGATGATGATAATAATAATAATAATAATAATAATGCTTAAACTTCACTAGGAGAGCATCATCATATCATTTTTAGTGTGACTCTGTTCTCTTACCTGTGGTGTGCAAGCAGACACCGTTTGCGTCCTGATGTGCACCTCTGCGTTTTGCTGCGTGCAGTCAAACCCGCTGAACAAGTGGTCCTGTAAGCGGATAATACTACATATTAGACTTATGACCACTTGTGTGTGTATTAGCTGTATGTGTTGGTTTACTGAATGACGCTCACCATCTCGAGCACTGCTGACACGTTCCAGAGCAGAGAGCGCGCGAGAGCGTTACAAGTTCCTGTGAGGCGCAAAGGTGATTGACGCGCTCCGACTGGGCCGGCGATGCTACATTGCCACAGCAAAGCAAAGCACAGAGTGCTGACGGCCAAATCTGTAACAAAATGTCACATTTCATATTATGTAAATAGGCTGTATCTTTCATTTCTTAGAACTAAAATTAATTCAAATGAATAGGACACAGCACCGAAATCGTTTAAAATCATAAGTAAAAATACTTACAAGTACAGACCCTGGGCATCATTGTTGCATTCAACTGTTGCATAAAGCTCAGGATCAGGATCTGTCCTTTATAAATCATTTGGAGATAAGGGAGTTTCCTTTTCAAAATATGTTGCTCTTAACTAAAATGAAAATAACCGGCTACCCATGTGTTTTGTAATTTCCGTGGTATTACAGATGTTGATCTCTGGAGTTTAGGACACACTGCTTGCATATAGGTGGGAATTAACGCACGTTTCGATTTACTTCTAAGTACAGTGTGTGTGTGTGTGTGTGTGTGTGTGTGTGTGCGCGCGCGCGCAGGATAAGAATCTAGAACCTTTCTATTCAGTAAAACCCCTTTCATCACTATCAATTTCATGCATTTTTTAAAAATTGTGTTCTCGTTTACAATCATAATAAACATTTTGCAGAAACACGCAATAAGGTTTAAAAGAAAACTGCCCTTTTAAGAGATATAAGCTGAATGTTGTTGAATGTTATCATAGAATATATGTAATATACAATTCAAATTACCCCATGATTTACTCATCCTCAAGCCATCCTTGGTGTATATGACTTTCTTCTTTCAGATGAATGTAATCAGAGTTATATTAAAAAATTTTTTTAAAAAAGTTATATTAAAAAAAAAACCTAGCTACGTGTACTGCGTTAGGCTAACCGAGACTTGTCATATGCTTGCATGTTGTTGCTCTTTTGTTGGTTTTGATTGCTTCTATTGTCCTCTTTGTAAGTCGCTTTGGATAAAAGCGTCTGCTAAATAACTAAATGTAAATGTAAATATATAAAAAAAAAATGTCCTGACTCTTCCAAGCTTTCTAATGGCAGTGAATGGGTGTGGAGATTTTGAAGTCCACTAAAGTGCATCCATCTTTCATAGAAAGTGCTCCACACTGCTCCGGGGGGGTTAATAAATGCCTTCTGAAGCGAATCGATGCATTTTTGTAAGAAAAATATCCATATTCGCATATATCCATATTTTCCTTCCACATTCGTCATTTCTCATCGGAGTTTACACTACGTTTACGTCCAACGCCATCTGCTGGAACACCACTCGAGTATGACAGTTAGCGGAAGCTAGAGATTATGGTTTATAAAATTTTAAATATGGATATTTTTCTTACAAAAACACATCAGTTCACTTCAGGAGGCCTTTATCAAACCCCCAGAGCCGTGTGGAGTACTTTTTATGATGGATGGATGCACTTTATTGGACTTCAAAATCTTCACACCCATTCACTGCCATTATAAAGTTTGGAAGAGCCAGTACATGTTTTAATATAATTCCGAATTGTGTTTGTCTGAAAGAAGAAAGTCATATTATACACCTGAATTGAGGGTGAATAAATCATGGGTTGATTTTCATTTTTGGGTAAAGTCTCTCTTTAAGAAGAAAACAATTCCATGTCATACTGGCCCATTATAAGTTATTTATTTGTTCATAATTTCCTTTTACAGTTCTGTGCACAAAGATATACAGCATTTCAACCATGTTGTGTCACTTACATCTGTGAAACAGGAAATGCCACATTTGGATGAAAAAGTAAGTAAAATAGACCTTCTTAAAAGACTGACGTTAATAGTTCACTGTGAACACAAGAATCAATTACCACCACACCAGGCAGGAGAGCTCCATACACAGCACATCAGCCAGTGCAAACACTGCGTCAGAGTAAAACTAGAGAGTAGAGTAAACTTATTCATCCCTAAGGAGGGATATTGCAGGAGGTTAATAAGCGAGTCCAGCAATAATCTGCACAGAGAAGGAGTTTACCAGCTGACAGAGAGCTAAAGAGATAGTTCACCTAAAAAGGAATGCCTGGATGCCTTTCTTTCCTCTGTGGAAAATAAAATATTTTGAAAAGCAAAGTCGCTGGGGTTTAACAGTTCTTTTCATAAAGATTCAGAATGACATGAGGGTGAGTAAATAATAACAAAACCATCATTTTTGGGTGAACTATACCCATTCAGTATCGTGAAACCAGCAGATATTTTATACAGGAAAAGATCCAGCCTGTCAGTGATTGATGATTCTTTCTATATTTATACGTTATGAAGGATCAACAGGACTTTCTCAAAAGTGAGTGTGTAACCCTCAGCTAAGGTGCGGGCATGCATGAACACTTACAGCATGTATAATTAACATACATCCACACAAAGCTTGAAACATAGGCAAAAACACACACATCTAGTTGAAAAAAGGATCTATAGTGAGTACACTGCTTCGTCATATAGTGAAACACAAGAGGCTGGACCCTGTGCTGTTCGCCTCAAAATGGAGAATCACAGCGACCGTGGCAAGCTGCTTTACCTTTGCTCACAGATTTCTCCATCATGTGCCTCTGTTGGCTATGTGCATGCCTGTTCAAAAACATGAAAGAAGATCTTTTTTTAGATGTGTACTCATCCCAACCTTAATGTAAGCTCTAATTTAAGCTGTATTTTAAATGGGTCACGGCCTAACCTGGTTAGATCCTCCACATCTACCAGCATGGCATCCTGTTCCATGTGTAGTTCATCTCTCATGAGCAACAGCTGAACCAGCTCCTCATTCAGACCTGCAACGCAATTACAAGTCAAATCAACCTCTTTATTGCCATTACTCTTAGTCTTCCTAGTTGTTGCATAATATAACTACATAAAAAAGAAATAAGAAAAAGGATGTGTGTGTGAAAAAATATACACTATTGTTCAGAGGTTTAGGGTCAGTACGATTTTTTTGGTCACATATTATTTTAAGGTGCAATTCTCGCTATTAACAAATCATTAACTGCGATTTTTGCCTCAATAAACTACTCATTTGCTTTATAAGAACTAATAAACAGCCAATATGTTAATAATAGGCATGCTAATAAGCAACTAGTTAATAGTGAGAATTGGTACCTATACTAAAGTATTATCCTTTATTAATTTTTTCCTATGCTCACCAAGACTGTATTTATTTGATCAAAATACAGTTAATACAGCAATATTGTGAAATATTATTACAATTTAAAATATCTGTTTCTATATAAATATATATATATATATATATATTTAAAAATCTTCAGTGTCACATGATCCTTCAGACATCATTCTTTCAAGAAACATTTTTTATTATTATATTGAAAATATTAGCTACTTAATGTTTTTGTGGAAACCTAGATATTATGTTTGCAGGAGTTATTTGAAATATAAACGTTTTGTAACATTATAAATGTCTCTACTGTCATTTTTTGCGTATTGCATATATATAATGATAATATTTAATGTGATATATACATGTGTGTTTGTGTGTGTATATATATTATAATGTTATTATTTATATTTATAGATTATTTATATTTGTATTTTTTATTTATATTATAGAAATCCTTTTGTAACATTATGACTGCCTGATCAATTTAATGCATAATACGTCCTTGCTGAATAAAAGTAATATTAGTAATATATATTTTATATATATATATATATATATATATATGTTAGTTTTTAGTTTTTATATTATTTTTATTTATGTATTATTTATATATTTTACATTAAGTACACACACAGACACAAAAAAAGAAAAAAGAAAAAGAATATCTGAAATTACAAACTGGGTGCTTAATTTGGAATATTTCTGTCTGCTTTCTTTACCTTGTATCTGAGAGTGCAGGTCATTGGTGATGACCTGCAACTGACCAAGACTCATGTCCCTCAAGTCCACAGGCCTCAGATTCCTCTTCATTAGACTCTCACTGATGTGTGGCAGATGTGGTAACTATAACACAAGAACAAAGTTAAGTTGAATTTTCTCACTCTGATGTGAAGTGAAGGCCCTTTTGAAAACTACAGTGAGGATAAACCAATGCAGCACTATTGATGGACACTTGTCTGACTGACCAGATCTGCCACAGGGGACCTGCGGTGTAGCTGAATCTGTCTCTCCACCTCCACCTGCATGCGGGCCATGGGACGGGCCAACGCCAGAGCCACACGAGCCTCCTCCTGCAGCCGCCGCTGTAACCGCCAGAACTCTGAATCCTCTGAGTCCAGGTCTTCCTCTCCTGTATCCCGATCAGACAGAGAGGAGCTCTGTTTACTCTATAGTGAGACAGAACAAAAACAGCCGAATTAAATCACATCATTTTTATCATAATTCCAAAATGTAGAAGCAATTTGTTTAACATATAGTAAAAAGTCTAGGGTTTATACCATAGGTGACAATGGGGTGTCCAAGCTGGTCTCTGTTCTGCTGTCCTCTGCATCACTGTCCCTGTCACTACTGCTGTCATTCACAAAGCACATCTGTAGATTCACCCCATTCTGAAGCCTACAGTATAGTGAGAGAGCAGTGAGAATTTAATTTAATTAGTTAATTTAAAATGATCAATTTGTTGTTGACCTTTTTATTTCACCACTTTTCATTAGAATGCATTTTTCATTAGAATGCATTTTGATTAGTAATCTATCAGTGTTATTTCAGGTAAAACAGACTTCTTTCAGTCATACAGAAGGAATAATTTTGTAGTAAACTGTGAAGTATAACTCTAAAATAAACACTTCAGATAGTATTTACTGAAAAGAGAAAGAAAGAGTGAAAGTTCTATTTTAGTGTTTGTGAACCACGGTGATACACACTTTCCACAGAAAGCTGTGCATTAGACTTTTCTCTTCAGTTGCAGTAGAATTTGTGGTTACAGTAATAGTATTCTAAGAAAATATTGGCTATAGGCTTCAAGTGAAGTCTATAATTAAAAATGAAGTCTTCATTGGCAGAGTTTACTCCTGTATGAGACTGGTTCTGTGGTATCTCTTGTAAAGATAAGGGTATATGCAGTGGAAAAATATTCTGTGATATATACGCTATAGTGCGGGAAAATACTGTATGCACCTAAATGTGAATGCTTATTGGACTTTCCTTTGCTTAGCTTTCTAGGAACCTTGTTGAACCGCAGTTGCAATTCAAGAAAAGACACAAAAAAGCAGCAGCTACGCCAGCAAACATGGCCAGTCCATGGATTTGTGATGCAATGAAATGCCATAATATAAAATAAGTGATAAATGGTAAGAGGTTTCTGTCTTTATTAAGAGAAAGCACTAAAAATAATAATTGTACTGTACGTACAGTAACTATGCTAATAAATGTTTAGGACAGATTAAATATAAAGAAACAAGCACTATATCAGGCATATATTTATTTGCCATGTATTTGCTTTTCATTCCCTGAGTCAGCATTTCAGATTCTCTGTTTAAATGTCATACTCTTTCATTTGTTCTTTACAGTGTTGTTTTCGGTTTAAAGGCAGAACAAAGAAGAAGAAAAAAAATCCTGATAAAAACAATAGCATTCCCAGCACTATTTGCTTGGACCACAAATAAGCACACTGTAAGTAAGTAAATAAATAAATAAATAAATGTATAATTAATAAATTATTATTTATTTTACAGATGTTTTACCTGTATTTTGAATTTTGCACTTCATTGCATTGTGTTTTAGGGTTAATGGAAATGACTATAAAACTAAGGAATAATGTATAAATAACAATTATGATGATAAACACTGATCTCTTAAGGAGCAGTTTTTTGCAGAAACATTATTTTGCAGATTAATTACTGATATTTTCACTCTCTACAACATCTTTGTCTCTCTACATCAGCAATGTCTAAATTTCCTCTCCATGCTATTCTTGAAAATGTGTCAAGTCAACAGACACTTTTCCTCCTTCCCAAAGGGCTCCAAACATTAAACAATAAGCACAGCAGACTAAAATAGCCACAAAGTAAGATTTTTTTTCTCTTTTTTTTCTGTCAAACATTTGTTGGATCAAACAGTGGAAACAAAGTAGACTCAGATGTCAAGTGAGAAATAGGGTTGACTACTTCAGCATGAATCATATGCTGAAGACAAATTCTATATTTGGTCTGCAGTGATTACAATGAGACGATTACGAGCCCTGTCCACAAAGACCAAAATGCCTCATGGTGAAACTCGGGACAAATAATGCTTTGTCCTGCATAGAGGCAAATAGGACAACACAAAAAATATTATCAGCAGAACCTTAAAATATACTTCACATTTTTATTTTTATTTTATCAGTTTGGCATAATTAAGATTGTTAATGTTGTTGAAAAAAAAACAACTGAATTTATTTAATCAAAAATACTGTAAAAACAGTAATATTATGAAATATTATTACAATTTAAGCTGTCTTTTTATGAATATATTTTAAAATGTAATTTATTTCTGTGATGTCAAAGCTTAATTTTCAGTTTTTGGTGCTTAATATTTTTGTGGAAACCGTGCTACACTTACCATTCAAAAACTATAAAAATCATAAAAAGAAGAACAAATTAATTAAAAACTTTATTCAGCAAGGAAAGATTTCTGTTTCAAACAAATGCTGTTCCTCTGAATTTCCTTTGACTTCCAAAAAATAACAAGAAGCAAAATTGCCATTATTAATAACTGAGTATTAATAATAATTGAGCACCAAATCAGCATATTAGAATGATTTCTGAAGGATCATTAGACACTGTAGACTGGAGTAATGGCTTATGAAAATTCAGCTTTTCCATCACAGGAATAAATTACATTATAAAAAAGCATCAAAACTGAAAACAGTCATTTTTCAATTGCAATAATATTTCTCAATAATTGTTGTGCTTTTACTGTGTTTTTAATTAAATAATTGTAGCCTTGGTGAACATGAGAGACATTAAAAAAGAAACATTTTAAAAAATCATAATTATTCCAAATCTTTGACCAGTATACAGTGTCATTCTTATACATCTTGAAAAAACAATCAAGATTACTTAAGACACAGCAGCAACCCACTGAACACAAGCGCACACTGACCGTGAGGACAGGCAGTTTTTGCTGCTCTTGCTGCAGCCAGTAAAGGTAACCGGTCCGTCGTCATAGAAACTGCCAAGGGCCAGCTTCTGCCTAATGGACTCCCTCTCATTCCTCTGGGCCTGACGAAAACACAGTTGACTTCAATAAATGAAGAGAACGCTCACAGTCTCACAGCATGTAGTAGGCCACAGAAGACCTCGCAACCAGGAGTACTTGATGTGGCATTTAAAAATAGATGTCATCCACTTTCATACAGCTACGGCCACTGAATGCTCGTGACAGCGTTTAAATAACGTACTGGATTTCAAGGGCATCGCTGTGGGAAAAGAGAGAAGCCGATGCTGGAAGTGAGGATTGAAACGTATGATATAAATTCTGATTTTGTGCTTGTGGCAAAATCACTGCCGCCTCAATAAACGGCAAATTACAGAGACGAAGAGAAAAAATGGAGAGGGACCCGAGGCAGTACACGTGAAGGAAGAGCAAAGGCACTCAACAAACATATCCACATAAATACAAAACAACTGATAACGTTCCAGTTAAGTTATAAAAACGTTATCTGTAATGTTCTCTGAACATTCAAAATGTCCATTTTTTAAACGCTTTAAAAATGTTTTTTCCCCCCCTTGCTTACACTCTTAAAAAGAAGGGTTCTTTATTGGCATCAATGGTTGAACATCCATGGAACCTTTCAAATGCAGAAAAGGTTCTTTAGATTTTTAAAATGTTCTTCAAAATGGATCTTTTAGAAGCTGTTCACTGAAAGGTTCTTTGGGGAACTGAAAATGGTTCTTCTATGGCATCACTACAAAAACACCCTTTTGGAACCTTTATTTTTAAGAGTGCATGGCATTTTAGCATTTTGCAATCATTATGGGAATGTTACTTTTGATATGTTCTCTGAACATTCTGAGACCAGAAATAATTTTTTAATGTTACACGAACACCCAACACAAAAAAAAAAGTTCTGTAAACTATGCATAAATAGCGTTTTTGTGCTAACATTTTGAGAACATTATTAAAACTAGATAACTTTGAACAAATGTTCTATTAATGTCAATAAATTTGACCAGAACATTAGCCAAAGTTCTGAGAATGTTAGATGCGTCAATATAGAACTGTGTGACTACTCCTGATGATGCTATACTAGCAAGAATAACATGTTCTCTCAGATCTTCATACTACACTCAATTCATTGCCATGGCAACACAGTTGCCTTCTGGTGCTCAGAATGACTAATATTCAAAAAATATTCCTTGCATTCAACGCTGGAATAATTATAAGGCCTACTATTGTGAAAGTCAATAACTTTCCTTTCTTATATCCACGGACATGCTTATTTTTCACAGGCTGATTGCAGACGAGTTCCACTGAGATAAACATTTAGATAAAGGGATGCGCGGGGTAGAGTAGAGGCTGATTCATGATGCACTCCAAAATTTTATCAATAGCTCTGTTTGTGATGTAATATTAGCAATCTGTAAACCAGGTTTTTGGTACATTCTGGAAAACAGTAACAGCTAGATTTGATTGCTTTTATTAGTGGGAGATGTTGCCACTTCACTAGCAGATAATGCTATAGCAAATTCAGCCATCCATACTGAAAATGAAAAATATGACCTTGTGTGGGATGGGTTGAATTAGTTCCAATTCAAGCAGCACTTTTTTTTTCTCCAGTTATCATTGAACTAAATTGAAAAGAATTTAACATCCACCACTTAGTATCAAAAATGTAAATAATAATAATAATCTTAAAGCGACCTCACACGCAACGACTTTGTAAATAGACACAATGTAGTTACACACTCACTCATAAGGCACAGCGATGCCACAACACTTATACTATACAAGATATATTGACCTGTCTTACCTGGTAAACACATTTCTCCTGGTGCACCATCTTTCAGCGCATTGTATAGTGCAGCAGCCAAGCCCTACCTTCTACTGCAGTGTCTGAGCTACACCCTTGAGACCAGCATCACACACATGAAAGGAGGGGGGAGGAGGAAGAGCGCGAGCGAGCATGCAAAGGAGGAGCACAAGCATCTCGCAATGAAATGCATGTACTAAAAAAAGCCAGTGAACTAGATCTGTGTTTTGGCATCAATTTCATACTAGATGTTCCAATCTCACATCATATCATTTCCCCACTGTGTTCTCTACCAGCAGGCACCTCACAGATAGATATAGATATAGATTTGGCAACATTTCAACTTGGAATATACATATTATTCATTTTCTAAATACCCCACATCATTAGGCACATATCAAACCTCCAAAAAGTCATGTTTTCCCACCTCAGGCATTATATTATATTAAATAGGTTTGCTTTAAAAAGGATTTTACACAGAACTTGTTATAAAACAAACATCTACCTACTGTTGTGTCCCTCATAGCAATTTAATGATAACAAATGTAACATTTATCATAATTTTCACAT